>UZAN01047050.1:9447-27470 GCA_900618425.1 Echinostoma caproni
TAGAGTAAAACACCACCACCACGAATATGAAGGACGATCGCTTCTGAGTAGAAACATCTCTAATAAAGACAATTCGGAGTCCGAAATATCAATTGTGAGCCAAGTCTCCGTAACAGCAATAATATTCCATTGACTAGATATAAAACGTAACTTCAACTCCGGAAATTTGCCGAGGAGTCCTTGAGCATTAGAGTAGAAACAGTTTAGATACTGTCGGTGTAGAAATCTGCTTGGGTAGGAAGTGGTATCTCGGCCGACCCCTTCTCGGTTGGCTACCATTAGCTTTTTGGCAGAGGAGCTCTGGTGCTTTGGACCACGGGTTGCGCGGCGGAGTTTGGTACCTCCACGGTGTGACCTGATGCATCAGAAGGGTTCTCCAGATTTGGGTGTGCTTTGAGCCCGAGATTGAGTAGGCGTCTCACACGTAGTTCTGGAGGCTCTATTCTTTCTTTCCCGCCATAACTGTAAGACTGTGTTCGCCATTTCTGGAGGTCCAAGGGTAACTTTCATTATCCTCCTACCGTTACCACGGTAATGTGGTGAACAGGGAAGACGACTGATTGAAGTTGTCAAAACGTCGCTACACTCAATTAGATTTTGAATCGCCATTCCTTTCGGTCGTTCTGATGAGCTTTTGGTTCATCTTTCTACGTATACGAGAGTCCAAGTGCTGAAGGAGAACGAAAAACTTCAATCAGTCTGTTGAAACTGCTCCATAAAGTGGTAATATTGGGAACTTTAGCCTATCCGGTAGCAAATGGGAAAAAGAAACCCTTCTTCAGGCCATGCACTTTTAGATAGCTTCCTTGTGTGGAAATAACTTTAGGCAATATTTCAGCACTTGGAAGTTAACATGCGGTTTAGGATGGGCAACGAACATCCCTGATTGTCATTAAGATGTATGAGAAAGATATGGAACAAGTGAGTTTCTATTATTCGCTATGAAAAAGTCATCACATAGTGATTAAAGGTTCAATTGTGACCAGGATACCGAAACTTTTAAGAAAAATTAGTAGTGACTAAGGGAAATTGAAATTATTTAGACTCAAAAAGTAAGCATCTAAGCCCTTCTGGCACTAAGCAGTAAATAGGCATTCAGTGGAAGTTTTGATGGATAATAAAAGAGAACTTGCTTACATCGCAGGATTAGTTCCCGTCTTTTCAAATATGAAAGCCATTCAGTAAGCCATTTTGGTTGCGATCTGTCACAGATGAGACAATTTATTGTCGTAAAGCCAGTTGGAAACAACACCAGGAGGTAGGATTGCAGCTTTCGAAGGTACTTCATTTAGAGCAAACAAATGAAGATTCTCGCAATGTTCAGCTGAGAAACATAATTTCTCTCTGAATCTCTCTAAATATGCACATACAAAGCCAAAGGTATGCCATAGCTATACATAGTACATAGGGGTACTTGGCCAGGTGTTCGGTTCCCATGACCCAGCGGACGGCAAATTGGACACAATTGATGGTCATGAAGTTATACTTTGCTATTTTGCTCAAGGAAGACCACCTGAAAGAGGCCAGCAGACTGAATCTATACAAGAACTAATCCAAACTCCGGAGAATATGCGCAGGGCACTTGAGGATCTAAACCCAATCAAAGCACCTGGACCCGACTGGATTCATCTAGCTATTATTAAGCCAATAGATAAAATCGTTTCTATACCGATGATCTTGCTCTCCTAAGCGTCATCATGAGACGACGTTCTATAAACTGATCGGAAAACAGCTACGGGGGGTGGTAATCTCCAAGGTTGAGGCCCAAGGATGACATAAGAAACTAGAAATCGATATACTTAAATCATCTTTTTTGTAAATGCATGGCGAAGCTGAATAGATAGATTTATTTTCTCCTAAGTGGATGATAACATCAATTCCTAAATTGTGGGTTCTGCCTCACAAATATTCTGTACTATCTGGACGTAGGTTGAACTATCGAACTTTAGTACCTTCAGTTCAACAAAGCTTTTGATTTTATGAACCGTCGAATGCTTCTGCATCAATTTCAAAAGCTTTGAATTACAAGGAAACTTATGTAGCCAGAAATTTAATCGACATACGTAACTGGCGCAGTGAGGGTAGAATAGGTCGTAAATCAGGTTGTGGCGTTGACTAGCGTAATACCTCAGCATTTGGTTTTTAGACTGCTAACTGTTTCGGGTTAGCGGAACTAACCAACTCAACATGCATTCTTTCACAAATGATGTGAAGTTGGTTGGATTGAGTGGTAGCATTAGCTTAAAGCATTTTGAATGTGGCTGAATGGTCATCGAAGAGGGACTTAGCGCCAAATTCAGTTACGTTTGAACTATTGATCAGAACGTGAGATCCTGGGGTAGATGTCTGACCTTCGGGAGCTTTTGGAATAGAACAAGTAAAAATATCTAAGAATCTTTAGAGTAATCATGACTTCTGGTTGCATTTGAAGTGTCCGATGGGAAGCCATAGCCTACAAGGCACACGGCGAGTCTTATCGGTTTCTCCTGTGTTCTCTGATAGAAAACTGAGAAGAGACAAAGTTTAGAAACTGTGTGCCAAACAAATCACAGTTTGATACTCTTTATAAAAAAGGAAAACGTTTGATGATTCGCTTGTGAGTGAAATACTTCTAAGTTGCCCAAACCCCAAGGCAGTTGAACTCTCTCGGGGAATCAAAAGCCGGAACCAGAAAGTGTGTGAAAAATGCAATCCATTGGGGGCCGGTTTCCATAGATGGTGAGTGATCAAAAGGAAAAAGCCTAGCTGACGAGAATACAGGACCTCTATCTGTTTTCACTAGAACGAGGCTAAATACAAGGGGAGCTTAAAGAGGCATATAAAATCAAAATGGAATTCACTGAGATCTACCCTCAGGATCTATTTCCTGATACTTCTCACGAAAGTACCAGGGTTCATGGGTACAAGCTTATGGAAAAGAGAAGTAGTTTGTGGATTATGGGAAGTAAAGTGATGAACTTCATGAGGATACGGTTACTGTTCATTTCGGAATACTGATCAAAACACCTGTTACTGCACACTTACACTCTGTCTTACAGAATAATATATACTGATTGCACGTGCTAGTAATCAAAGAAATCGCCGACAACAAAAGGAACTGAACGAGCGGTTGTAGAGAGGTACAATTTGTGGACTCAGGTGTGTGTGAAATATAGCATATACAATATAATGTTTAATATATGTAATAAATGTTATTATTTAGGAAGAAATAATCTACTTACGAAATACAAGCTAGAAGAAGGAGCAGTTAGAGTAATTTTTCGTTGCCTGTGCACTATAATTCCAACTCAGAGAATAATAAAAACCAGCAGTCTTTCAGTTTGTGCCTAAACCAAATTACATTCATTCTTATTGCCTCAGAAATCTCATTTCAACTGGTAATGGTGCTGTTTTTGATGAATTGTGCTCTTAATTATAGCCTAGATATTTTCTTCTCCAAATATATGAGGTGACCTCCTAGTACTGCGTTAGCACTAATGGTGATGAATGAGGCTCCTGTTTCCACTGTGCCCTTTAGGCATGTGGAATTATTGACTAGATACATCTTAGACGCCTCCTTTTCAAGAACAGTTTTAGGCTACAAATCCCATTTGGGTAGTCTTGCCCACTAAGTTCGTCAAAATACTGTGCAAACCCGAGTTTTTTCGTCTATATAACTCTCTTTTAGTCCCCAATGTTCACTGATCGTGCTTCAACGCAGTATTTTAAGTGTAACCAAAACCGTCGCACGAATATGCGTGGTTAATGGTTGTACAAACTGAACTGAACTGAGTCTCATAGAATCTACAGAGTGACATCAGTACCTTAGTCTTAAACACTTGGTAAACTGCTTTGTTACCTTTTTTTACTTCCAGTAAGCACTGATTTTCTCTTCTGAAACTGTTTGAGACCCACACCCCTATATCCGCATTTCTGAAGCCCTTTGCACGTCATACGGGTTCCCTTTGCCTATTCACTTTATGGAGTCTGTGTTTACGGCCTCAAATAGCTGCTAATGTTTGGCCACATTTACGAGTAGGTCACATTCCGCTTTCAAACTTCGTCCACAATGGATAAGTCGTGCATATTTAGAGGTGGAGAATTTTCTTCTTGTTCGTTTTAAAGGAATTTTCACAAAAATTAGCCCAGAATCTCCGCTCTCCCTGTCTTGGTAAAAGCGCAATCTCCATCTTTATCTTTGATACGCCCGGCCGCCTCTCCAAAAGCTGTCTTCAACTGGTTATGTACATTGATATTTAACACCGGCTTGTACACATGCATAGTGCCAACACCACAACAATAATAACAATAACAGGGGGTAAGTGGGTTAAGATACAGTACAAAGTGAAATGGTTAAAATGGAAAGTGGTAGATAACTGGAATAACAAAATATATTGTGCGTTTCACCGTACACATTTTTATATTTTTTGTGTTGTTTTTGTTTTCGTGGGTCACGGGATTTCGACAGGCAGACAACTGGGCATAGTTGTAGTAGGCATCTGGATGAAGTGGGACATTTATTGCTTACCTGTTTTCATCGACGAGCCCGCACGTCTGTTAGACATTAATTGTGTTTCTCGTCGCATGTGATTCCAGGAACTACCCGATCCAGTCTGTTCTCTGAATTGAACCTTGTACACTGCACCCTTTACCAAGGAAGCCTCAGATTTCTCCTGATGATTTTGGGTGGAGTATGTTTATCTCCAAGTTCAGACATGTTTGACTTCATTTTTCATTTAGCCTGTTCGCCAAGCTTGGCAATTTGTTTGCAAACGTTTCATCACCGGCCGAGGTGACATCATTGGTGCTTGTGAAGTGGCAGTGTTCTGCTTGTATCCGTTCGTTTATATATGTGTTCTTCTCCGTCGACTATTTTTGTCCCCTGTTCTCACCATGTTTGACTCAGTTCGCCGTTGAACTGGTGTGAAACGTTGAGGGTGGGAGGGGAGGAGGTTGACCTTTCGTCCCGATTGCGGTTTCCGTCTGTTCGCGAACGGACGTGATTGGTCCAGCACCCAGCCTCACTGCTACTGGTAAGGTCATACACCAAGTGGATAAATTTTGTTGTTTGGCAGCTATATTTCCCCCGGTGGATGCATCATGGGTGAACTATCGGCGCGTATACAGAAGGATCGGTTGACATTTGCCAACTTGAGATATCTGTGGCGTCGTCGTGACATCCGGCTGTCTGTAAAGAGTCGAGTTTATACTGAAGCAGTTCTGTCAGTTCTACTGTACGGTGCAGACTCTTGGCCACTATGATATCAGTTTAAAGACAGATTATCGTTGTTCAAACACCGCTGTCTACGTCGCATTGCACGACAATGTATGGTGAGGCAACCGGAAGAGCAGTACTGAAGTTAGGCGCAGAATCTTAAATAACCTCGGTTGCCCACTGCAGCAAGTGTTTGACCTTCATCGACTGTGCTGATTGGGGCATATGTTACGTATTTCAGCAAATAGATTACCACAGTGCGCGATGTTTGCTGAGGCAGGTACTGGGTGGGACAAAGCCAAGGGTGTTCAAACTAAGACCTGGTATGAGGGTATGAAAACCCTAACCAAGAGACTCTCTCACATAGATGGCAGTAGGCTTCCTGGATGGGGACCCCGGGAACATTTTAATCAATGGTTAGAGACATTAAGTGATAGGGCTGGTTCCTTTAAACTTTGGTGCTTGTGCATATTCTCAATTTCTTTGCAACATTAGTCTACCGGAATTCTCCATTTTCTCTTCGAGTCTACTTTCAACTTTCCAATCTTAATTCTACTCATTCATCCAAATTGGCATCTAAAATACAGCAAGAGACAGCGGCGTACGGTAGTGCATTGTTAATGATTTTAAAGACTGAACTGAAACTGAACGTGGCCCTTTGTACACGGTCTGTGAGGTTTCGGTCATTTACTTCATCCATGCTGTTCGCACATAAGACTGGGGTATAGATTTCTGAAGCGAACTTCTGGTCTGATCCAAATTTCTAAATCCAAACTCTGTACCAAGCAAATTATAGCAGATGGTCTGATTCAGATTTCTGTGGTAGATGTAATATCACTTTTCTATACCTCAATCTTAAACATCATTCATTTATTTCCTATGCTACATGTATTTATAAATTCAATGAGGGTTGAGACTCTTCCCTGAATGTTCGATTTCTCCCCGGGAGAGGTGAAGTGCTGGAAGCGCACTTCCGAGCCTTGACTCTTTTTGTCTATCATCCTTCAGGCTTTTATCAGTGTCGGGCAAGGGTTTTCAGTCTGTTTCGGTGTGTCAATCGCTCCCTTCATTCCGGGCTGCTGTAACAGCTATCAAAGACTTCTGTGCGAAGAAGTTTGTTTTTTATTTTCCTTTTGTAACCAACAAAGGCTCTCTTCTTGACTGTCTGGCTACCTGGGTAAATCGAGTCGTGTGACTCTGATTCCAACTAAAGTGGATTTGATATCCAATTTCTCGGTGATCTGCTCTCATCTTACTGTCACTGTCACTGGTTTTCTCCTTCCCTTTGACTTCTTATTTCTCAGTATGGCTTTGTCATTCCCTCCCCTCACTGAGGTCAACGGTGGATGAGTCTCCAGCCTTGCTACCGTAACTGTTAGTTTCAACTTTTGGTTTGCTATTCATTCATTCTTTTCTATATTGTTCCTCGAAATAGTTTTCCAGGCCAGACCTATCCACTTTACCCTTATTTGTCGGTCATAGATATGTACATTTTAGATGAGACGACACTACACATGTATGACAATTTGTACATTCCTCCTATGCTTCATCCGCATAGTTCACCTTCCCGAACGGGAAATTTTACCCCCTTCTCCCCCCCCCCCACCCCCGGGCAGTTTGTGTTCTCCTTGGGGGATGTCGTTTTGATGGTCATCTAAAACCATTTTAGCTCCTTATTAACAACAGGTTAGAGTAGCTAGATGGAATGGTTTGATGTAAATAAAGATAGAAACCTCGGAAACCTTGAGAAGAAGTACTCTTCAATCAGTCATCTTGCTATTCTGATAGTGAATACAAGGTTCCTAAACTTGGGAACCAGGGACGCTGGTATTACAATTCTGGTCCATGAATACAGCCATGATACAACGATGCTATATGAGTGTTCATCTGATACGTGTTTGTTAACCAAAATATATGAATCTTTTTCGACAGCCTGTAATCCCTAATCTGTCAAAATCCTCCCAATTTCTACCCCAATTTTTGTCCCTTTTGAGGCAGAAACCTTTGCACTTTACAACAAATGTTCCAACTATAGATTGCCCTATTACCGAACAAGCTTTTGCTACTATTCACAAAGCACCTATACTTCACGACTTTGAAATGACGCCACCCAACTTCTTACTGGAGAGAAACTGTGAAGAGACTCCTTATAAGACGTCTATCTAAGAAGTCTATCTAGAACCATAAATCCCCCTTAGGTTTTGTCCTTTCTGAGATGAGAAACCCCTTTTCTCGATATGTTTTAATCTTCTAGAATTTTTACCTGCTAGAACTTGCTATTTTAGTTAGCAAAATGTATCATACATATATATATGCCCAGTTAAAATTTACAGCCACCATTTTTCCTAAATCTGTTTGATGTACTGGTCCTCTGAGTTGCCCTTCAGTCTGTTTCGTGAGCGCTAGGCTCTTGTCAGCATTAAAATTTAGTTCGCAATTTTACCTCACCTAACTATCTCTTTTGGATTTTCCTGTAGCTCTACTCTTTTTTCATTCATGCCAACTTCTTTGACGCTGCCCATCTTTGGCAAATCAAGTGTGCTAGTCTATAACAAATTCCTTTGACGGTCGCAACAGGGATCACCAATACCATCCGGAGAAGCGTAAAAGCTGATTCGAAATAAGAAAAATCTTTTCACAAAAAGATGGATAAACTTCTTAATTCGCTAATCAAAATGACTCGATCAGCTGTTTTCACTACAGATATTCGAAGTAGAGCTGAATGAATCATGAGAAAACATTTTTCCGTAACGCTAAAATCACAAACCTGATGTCATAACTGACACTTTACCACCTGAACGCTTCCGTGAACTTTTGCCGATTGACTATGAGGTAGAAAGAGAATCTCATTTTTCGCCTCTTTATTTAAAGCCTGCTATCGGGCGAGAAAAGTTGTTTATACCCAAAACTTGGAATAAGTAGTGACAGGTCAGTGTTATGGACCAGGCTTCTCCATATTCTGTTCACTTTAACTTTAAAACCACAGAGCCAATTGAATTCGACTACCCGTGGTAGATGGCTTCGTGCATTATCTAACTGTTGGATGACGTTTTGGAGGGTTATGCATAATAATGTCTCAGCACCCTTCCGTCCATGGAATCAATTTTTCACCTCTTCATTTGCTGGTTCATATTTTTTTCAGTAAGCCTCTAAGATTTTCCATTTACTAGCATTTACTGATACAGAGTGAACTCTAATTACACTGCAATTTTGTGAAGTGCACTTTATTATTTGGTCAGAATAACTTGGCAAAGGATTACCAAATATAGATATATGAAGAGCAGCAGAACCTTCGAACCCGGTCGCGCGATTTTTGAAGTTTTGTCCAATAATTCTCATACTACCTATCATTATTTTCATTTCGGTCGATGACTGTGCACTGCCAATGATCAAGATCAAAATAGGCGTAAAGTGTATTGGAGCTTTTAAATTTTCTTTGGCTTTGTGTTGCACACAACGAAATTTATGGCTTGACATTATTTCGGTTTAATAATATAACCAAGTGTTAAAAATTACTTCAAAATGTTGATATTCAGTTTGTAGCTGCAGAAGAGCTGTGTTCTCAAAACTGCTCTAAAATATCACCTCGTCTTTCCAATGCACGTTTCATGTTTCGTTTTCAGCTTATACAACCTTAAACCCTAGTCACGATCGAGACTTAAGATGATATAGAACAGCCACTTGCTAAGTGAATCGCTCGCCGAATAAGTGAGGGTAGAAAATCTCATAGGAATGTTTATGTGTAACCTAACTTGATCAATTGTGTGATTGTCACTTGGCAAGTAATCGGACTCTATAAGTGTTCTGTGGTGCATGCATTCGGAGTTATCTACACAGGTGCGCGGTATTAGGTTACCGCCCGTTCAACGCTACAATTTTGTACGGTGATTTTGTTTTGTTCATCTACCGAACACACCTTAAACACTTATTAGCCCCGCCCCTGTTCCCTTTGGAATGCACTTTGCATGTCGACTGAGATGCAGTGAAGCCACAGGGGACCGAAGTTGATGTGCTTTTTCTGTAGCTCTTCAGGCAATTATATTGAGAAATTAAATCGAGTACGTGTCGCTCATGTTTTTCGACCTGACCCCCAGATATTCCCGCAACCTGGTTGGTCGAAGACGCCAAGGGTTGTGGCAGTAAACCAACAGCAGAGTTTTTCTTATTATTTCGCATCAGGTCAAAATGTTTAAAAAGATATGTCCGAACATTTAAATTGTGTATTCTCCTCGTTGATCATTTTAGTTGCCTTTGTGCACCCATCTCTCTTGTCTATCACACTCTTTCCTCATCTACCTTGTTCCATTGTATGTCATAACGATCAATGAGGTTTGCTTCCTTATGTTTCTTCCTACGATGATAGACTTTTGATGAAACGACTGACCTTACTGAAATCAGTGCGGAATTGCAAGCCCACATGAGATTTATTTTGATTGCATCCTGAATACACACATCTGAGTAGCGGCAGGAAACTTGAAACCCTTATTGCCCTTTCCAACCAATTGCATCCGATCATCCATGTTTCAAGTTTGGGACCTTTTGTCCTATCTTTGGTCGATTAAAGGGTTGACCTTAGAANAACAATATGACGTTGGCAGATGCATAAACTCAAAACACTAACTGAGTTACTTTCTAGGTTTTAGCATCTGTGCCAGATGTCTGTTAATCTTCCTTTTTTGTGTTTCAGCTGAAATCTGAACTCACCACGGTTTGATTAGTTCAGGGATCCCGAACTCCCGTACGTCTAGAACAGTTTCAATGAGATGCAGCTTTCAGCAAATGAAACAGACGATGTGCAAACAAATAAGGGTCAAGGTGAAGGTCGCACCGAAACGGAAGGTACATAGAATTAAATCAATGTTTCACCCCAACTGATAGACGAACCCGGTGAGATCGAGGAAGACCGTATTGAGGTGAGGCAAGACGAATTGCTGATAGCCATGCCAGATTTGCCGGACGAGCCAAGATATGATTCCGAGCTCTCGGATGAATCACAGCCCGTGGATCCAGATGCGTCTGATCGTTTTGTTTCCACTGTTGGAGCCACTTCGGTGATTGATGAGCTGGAACAGTTAAGTTATGAACGAAAGGCGACCACAACTGAGGTGGCTTATTTGAAACATCGCTACCTGAAGTTGTGCAGCTGTTTGACCATGTGAGTTGGGTCCGTTTTCGTTGGACAGAAGAATAACGTAACGCGGCATGTTAATGCTACTGCTTTCATAAGGATGAATCAACTGTAAATGTACATCTCTAGTTATGTATGCTAGTAATTATACAAACGCTAAGAATTATGGCCAGGTTGTAGTATATCAGAATCTGAAGCCCCAGTGGTCGGCATGTGATCTTTTTAGTCTACATCACTCTCCTATCACGGGAAATCATAAACTTGAATGGGGACATTAGCAGACTTGATGCAATGGTTCCAACCTATATGAATTCAATAGAATCCAATATTTGTATTCGAGAATCCTGGAAGATTTTCCCAGAGCAGAAATTCATTTTAATCGAAAATTTTGAGTTCATTGCTAAGTCCAATTGGTGTAAACAGAATTACACCCAAATGTCGGTGGGAATCAGTAGAAATAGTTTATTGACAATCATAATAAGGATGTGAAAATACTACTGATTGAGCGGTTATGAGAGCACATGTAAGAAATAAGCTTGTTTCGGTGCTACAGCAACTGGTTAAAAATAACATAACTTATAATACAGTAAACAGGTGGTGGGTAGGAGGAGACATAATTGCGAAACAAAGAGTTGATATAGTTGTGATAATCAGCTTTATCATTTATCAATGACTTCTGCTTCGTCCACATTCATATTTCCGTAGGAGATCACAGTAATTTAAATTCTGTTATGACCTCCCTCTAATACCTTTCCGTCTTCTGTTTCTTTCGTAACTCAGGTCACGGGATGGCGAGTTTGAACTCCTTCAACAAGCCAAACATTTCACCGTCGAGCTGGAGAAACTACACGAGGCTCTGGCCAAAGAAGACACCTATCCGGAGAACTATAACACGCAAACGGATCAACTCCGGGGGCAACTGTTACAGGCAGAAAATCAGCGATTGGAACGGGAAGAGCATTTGGACGAGTTGAATTACATTTTGGAAGGTTTGCAAGAAGAGAAAAAAATGCTTCAACGTGAATATGACCGATTGCCTAAAGAGGAGGTAACCAAAAACGAAGGGGGAGGTGATTTCTTGAACTGTTTGATCAATATCAGGGAGTGAATGAGTAAAAGTTCTTGTGTTCGGTCTAGACGTACGAATGACACGAGCGGCTCTTGCTTAACCCCCAACGACAACGCGGAGAGAGAACACAGCTTGAGACAACAGTCAGTGTATTCTTTGCTTGGCGCACGAAAGTGCATGGTTAATGGTTGTTCAAACTGAAACTGAAACTGAAACTTGCTCAGATATCGATACGCAAATATATAGAGCAAATCGTGCATACGAGAACAGCGCAGTGACGCACCAATCAGATTGTGTCCTTGACATATCGATTGATCGATCGGACAAACATTGGCTGGCACGTTCTGTGATCATCCTGTCTGGAGCGCTGCGAGCGTGCGTGTGGCCTGGCTCGGAAGCGTGCTCGATCGGACGGGCTGCTTAAGCTCCGTCCTGACAAAAGTGACTTCACCAGATCAGGATTCGATGGCCAGATTGAGTTGATCCATTTCAGAAACTGTTTCTAAGCGGCTAGAGGAAGGTTATGGAGACGGATTGTACGGGCTACTGCAGTTGACACTTGAAACCTGACCTTATAGATAGATAATGGAATAGGATTATTGGGTTCCTGGAATAATGCGCTTTACTCCCGCAAAAAAATGAAGGTAGATTGAGAATCATGTAAGCTAGACGGTAAATAAGATTTCCCTCCCGGCTTTGACAGACTAAGTTTCCCTGATGTGTGTCATGTATCGATCATATATTTTCTACTAGATAACCCATTCAGAATAACCAGCAGGAGAATATTTGTACAGCTACAAGGCTATCTGTGGATTCGTATTCTAGTGTATGGCCTGTTTTCTCATGTTTGTCGTTTGAGGTCGTCTCTAGGATATGCACAGATGGCATCTGTAGAAGGCGTTCTGTTCTTCATTGGGATTTAAAAGTCTGGCGGTTGTCTGCTTTAGTTCATTCACACTAGTCTTAAGTGTCTTATTGTCCTAATGGGGCAGGTACGGGATATCTATTTTGTGTATTCCTCCTGGGGCATTAGACTGTCACTCGCGACCAAATAGCCGCGGAAACTCTGAACAGCTATCTCCTCTGGCTTTTAATGGTTAACTAAAGTGATTGCTATACCCTGGAGCTAGCAGCTCGCAAGCAAAAATCTCAACTAGATTATATCGCGCTCACTGTTGTTGAACGTGCCGGACATCCACTGCCCCTCCCCCCCCCCCCCCCCCCCGGAACACGAAACCTTAACAGAATCGTGCTTCGTCTCTGAAATAAATCTGTGGGTTGTTATCATGTTCAACACAAGTTGTTTGGATAGCTGTTTTATCGATGAAATATGCATTCGTCCATAAACTGATTACCGGCAAGCTTCTAGGAGGTCAGTCCGAATAGCTTGAGTCCCATTACAAACCTCAGGTGTCCTATTGCAATATCACTGGATTATCGTATGTGCATTGCCAGTGGTGAGGAATGAAATAACGATATGGAGGTGATAAGACCTTTTGGTTGAGAACAAATCACTGAAGCTGTTCGAAGGATCGTATACTTCTTAGATTTGTGTTTTCTACATTTTCAAATGTTTCCTATTTATACGCAATCTGTTGATTCGGGGAGACGATAAATGCCAAAAATTTTGCTTTCATAACCTTCGGTTCTTTTGCAGTAGAAGACTTCACTAGCGAACTAGAATTCACCACCACGCACCCACCCCTAAAGAAAAACTAAATATTGAAAATTTTAATTCTACCTAGAGGGATCTTGCAGGTTGTAGTGGAAAATTCTGGCCCAAGCGACAACCAAACCCTTGATGCTTTTATCCAAACTTAATGAAGAAAAACTGCAGAAACGCGGATTACATGGGAACCCATTTTTACCAGTTTCTGACGTTATCTGCTTCTGTACCTGAACTTCTTTCATCTCCCATCTTTCTGACTCCGTGTGTTGATAATTTGGTAAAAACAGTGTTTTAATTAATAAGTAAGTAAATGAGGTAATTTTTCCCTTTCTTTTTATTCACCGAGCTTTTGTGGTCGGTATATAAAAATAGTTTGTGAAATTTTTTCCCCGTAGGACAGTTCTACCTATCTAGTTAAGATTCCATTGAAGATTGTGTTGAGAGCACATGAATACTATGGTTATTTATTGTCTACAATTTCTTCAAAAAAATAATCAGAACAGAAAATTTTCGATCTCATAAAAACACAACTACATAGTCTTGAGATCTCACCGCACAATTCTGAGTTTCTTCAAGACAGTACACAGTCGATCAGGATTAGACCAAGGGTTCACTCTCGTTGACAGAAGTATGTGTGTGAGGGTAACGTCAAAAGGATTTTCACATTTCCTCATCACTACTCACAGCTAACTTACCAGTGAAAGTATGAAAATTCTACGCCTTACACGCTTATGCCTTTACAATTATTCAACTAATCAACTTATCCCATATCTCACAGGAAACGAAACATATTCGACGTCAGCTGGAACAATCGATTGAGGAGCTGAAATCGGAGAATAGTCGAAAAAGCGGTGAGACCAGACAGCTGATACAAACACTGAAAGATGCCCAAGAAGAATTGAGCAAAGAAATCAAATTGACTGAGGAGGCAAAGCAGAAACTGGAAACGTTAAATGTGAGTCAAACTTATTTGAATTTTACGACTCAGGCCGATACCGGGACCGTGACGCTCCGGGAACTCATTGCACTAAAACCCTGTTAAACAACTCGGTTGAATCTGTCTAGCTTGATAACCACTCTTTGAAAACTGTACATTTCAGCTCCGTTGCAGTGATGTCTTCACTAGCCTGATTCCCAATGGCAAATTTCGCCTGATTTTGGATCCCATTCAGTCCGGCAGTTTTCGTGAATCGCCTTCAGGCATCCTGTTGGGCTCTTCACCCTCCGACAGCTGCTAGAGCACCGTCATACCTACCTAAGACCAACGATCATTGTATTCTTAGTTATCCGCTCAGCCTTCGACTGTGTCGATAGGACTGCACTATGGAACTGTTTGTTGAGGAATGGAGTACCTGAGAAGTATGTGTCGATCCTCAAAGAGTTGTATCGTCATACCTCACGTCGGGTTAGGGTCTATGGCCAGCTTCCGCCACCCTTCGCCGCCTCCAGTGGAGTTCGACAAGGCTGCCCTATATCCCCAGTCCTTTTCAACTTTGTCATAGAGGATGTTCTGCAGAATGTTTTGTCCGGTCTAGCAAACGGTGGGGTTGAACTCCTCCCAGGGAACAGAGTTCTTGACTTGGAATATGCCGATGACATCGCCTTGCTGGGTGACAACTCACAGGCAGTCCAAGAGGCTTTGAACCGCTTGGCGATCGAGGTATGCAGATATGTTACGTGCTTTGCACCTTCTAAGTGCAAAGTGCGTGTTCAAGACTGGCAGGAGCCTGTGCTTGCACTCACTATCTGTGGTGATCATCTGGAAGTAGTTGAGAGCTTTAAGTACCTCGGGAGCTTGATCAGCTTGTGGTGGTGTTGGGGACGAGATCGCATCACGCATAGCGAAATCTAGAGCAGCTTTCGCCAACCTACGACACGTGTGGCGCCACCACGACATCCTACTGTCCCTTAAGTGTAGGGTGTACATTGCCGCAGTTCGTAGTGTTCTGCTTTACTGCCTGGCCTCTCCGCGTTGAGGATGCTAATCGACTTTCTGTATTCGACCACCAACGTCCTCGAAGCATTGCACGTGTTTGGTGGAAACATCGGGTGAGCAATGACGAAGTCAGTCGTCGTGTATTGGTTGTGGATAGTCGTTCCTTAATAGAAGTAATCGCTCTACACCGCCTCCGATGGCTTGGTCACGTTTAGCGAATACATGCCCATAGACTACCTTTCCGTGCTCCTTTTACATGTACCGGGCAAGACTGGAAGAAGCGGCGCGGCGGTTAGACCATGACATGTGCTAGAGGCATAAAGAAGCTGGCTTCAGCTTGGGCTTCGGTTGGTGCAGCCCGCCTTCCAGGTTGGGGCCCAAGGGATGAGGATTGTCGTTGGTAGGAGACGCTGAGAGGTATGGCCCAGAATAGAAGTCAGCGGTGCGAATGTTGTACGGTCTGCCTGTCGAAATCCCGTGCCCCATAAAGACAATAAACAACACAAAATATTTCAAAAAGTGTACTGTGAAACACAAAAAATTGTTATCCCAATTATTCTTAATCTTCCATTCTGACAGTTACATCTCTCTCCCTATACTCTGTTTCCCAATCCCCTCCCGTGTTAATGTTATTGTTAATATTATTGTGGCGTTGGCACCATGCTTGTTCTTAAGCCGTTGTTAAAATATATATATATATATATATATATATATATATCAATTGAATGCTTATCTCAGTGCTACCTCATAAAAAGTTCAGCTTCTGTCATGTAAAACTGGTCGCATCAGATCGTGGGTTCTTTATCATTCGAAGCTGAATATATTTTTTTATCTTACACATTTTGTCACTAACAATACTCAATTTGTCGACTTCTTGTTTGTTTATCTGCCTGCAATTTCTTATCAGCTCAGTATTAAACCTCATAATTAATGTTTACCTATTGAATGAGCAATCAAACAATTCACAACAAATAAATTTTTCAAATGCACGTTTAATTGCAGGCTACCCGGTAGAGCCGTTACTTTGTTCAGTGGTGCAATTCGTAGTGGCTTCATGATGAGCCTACGAGTCGCATCCAGGTTTTCCTAGTACCGCAAGCGCCAAAATTAAATTCAATTTTAGGTCTGATGGGTTTTGTTGCACGATAGATCTGTACGATTAGAACACTGAGACCATCCCCGCCATTTATTCACCACATTTAACGTAGTTCCCTATGGTATTGATTGATAGAATCTCAGTCCGGCAGCCCTCCTGTATAATTCGGTGATTGATCGCCCCGAGGATTCACNTCTGACTGATGCTTCAAACCGAGTAGTTGGTTTATAAACATCTCATCACCAGTCCTACTGACATTCTCCGCGATTTTGTGCTATAAGGAGTGTCATATTGTGTTCCATAAATAAAGCTTTTTGTACCTAAGATTTGAGGTACGAATCCTGTCGTCAACACCTAATTTTGATGATAAGCAACTTCGCTGTCTTCTGACTTTTATCATGCTTTTCCTATTTAGACCCATTCTGTGGTTCGCTGATTTCGACTCCAGGCAGCACTGTCTCATAAAAAACCAGTGAGTCCTGGTCACTATAGCGTTCACCCGCTCCCACCGTTTATCACTCAAAGATGTACAATAAGAAGGAACTAGATTGTTGCATGCGGATTAGCACATTTAATTCAGCCGGTACCAACCCCTTCGTGCTATTCCATCACATAAAACGACTTTCATATCAAAAAAGGTGAAATTAAAAACCATGAAACCACAGAATGTCACACAGTGCCTTCTGTAGGTGAGTTCGAACGGATTAATTCAAATATAACAGTCTGAATGAATGAAACCAAGGGCGTAAACATCGGTTGTGTAGTCTGGGGATAGGGGTTTTAGTTTCTAACCGGAATGTTCGCAGTTCGATTGTCCACAGCACCGTAAAAAGGGTAGAATGCTGGCAAGTCCCGAATGGAAAAGCAACAACTATATAAGATGCTTGAGTTGATTATGAAACAATATTGACATTACGTAATAAGTGAACTTCTTCCTATAGCTCCGATCACTGCTTCCACATCGTTTCTTCATTAATCACTCGTCTTATTCTCCCAGATCAGCGATTAAAAGAGTGGTGAGTTTTCAGTTTCATTTGGCATTGTTTTCACTTACAAGCATACCTTGTTTGTTTTAACAAATTGTCTTCCTTGCGGTTTTTCAGTTGCTTACTTTGTTATCACTAAGTTACTATATCTGTTACGTGAAACTCAACACTACTGATAACCGGACTGGTGCCGCTTTATTCTTTCAGAATGAACTGAGCGAGATCAAGCTGATCCCATTACATCACGCTAAAGAAGGGGATAAAATTGCAAAACGTATAGAGTGAGTTTTATTTGTAGTCGTACTGGTATCATTCAACTATGTGCCTGTGAGTAGCGCCACGTAAAATCTCCAAGCCGATTTCGTCTATTTATTACATGTATTTTTTATAATTACTTTGATTTGAACTGGTTATGCTTTGGATTTCATCTTTACGCACAATCCTCAGCTCACCCAATCAACCATACACTCGGAAGCACTAAACTCCAGTTTCGCTCTTATTAGAGTTAATCAGTACTGTACATCCACCGTCCCGTACGAACTTAGAACTCCGAACCGGTCACATAGAAGGTGTGTGTGTGTGTGTGTTACCATCGTGCAAACCAACTCATACTAGGTCTAAACCGATTCATATTTGTTCAGATGTCGTCTTCCGTAATAGTTAGTAGGTTCATCGTACGTCCCATACCAACGAAGGGAGACACAGTTGACTACCGGTCATATCGAATCAAATGAAATTTCAAATTTTTATTGTGGGATATAACTTACAAAGACTTCGCTTTTACAAATCCCATAGGGTGTTTACACTTTGGTTCGGATGACGATTCACAATATCACAGTAAGTCCATGAAAGTAAAGTAGTAAGGTAATGTTTTGACGAGCACATGAGAATATGTTATGTAGTTGGGTGTTGAAATGTAACGCTTTCCAGGGCATCATCAAGCTG
>UZAN01047051.1:8644-20835 GCA_900618425.1 Echinostoma caproni
CACCAGGACGCCTATACATTCGGAATTCTTGAGCTAGGCTTTACACTGTCGGATAACCTAATCTTATATTCATCGAATCACTGCGTCTGATAGGCATGCCTTAGATAAAGTCACGAAATATCCAATTTCGAATAGTTTTGTTTTTATGCTTACAGGTGGAACGGGGTCAGTCACCATAGCATTATTTAAGTACTCCTACGTTCACATCGCGCTCCCGCCCCATAATTCTCCCATGTCGTTGTATCCTCTAACAGCCTTTTGCTTGGTCTTACTCTCTAATCCTACATTCCTCTTAATAGAATATGGCAAAATGGTTGTTAATTGTTGAGATGTATTTTCGTCTTATGATAAACTGACGTAGAGAATTTAATTGGTAAACGGTTCTATTTGAGATATGCAGTGCATGTTAACTCTTGATTGCTGAAGCTACAACCGCTTTTGGTGTCTCCAATATCATTCATTCTTTGTCGCTTTTTACCCCATCATCGATACACTTTCCCATAGCATCCCTGGTAGATCATTTGGAGTAATAATAGTAATAATTTTTTTTCATTAATTTTATAGTCAAAGTATTAATATGGGAATTACAAGCTCATGCTTCTCTTGCGTCCATAGGATGTTTACACAGTTGTATCATTTCTCGGCGAAAAAAGTCATATATGAACCAAATGATGTTAGGAGTGTATCGAAAAATCGTTGCGCCATGTGTTATGTTTATTGTGAATGTTATAGTGTTAATTTAATTGTAAACCTGCCTTGAGAAAGGTTACCCACGGTAACCGAAACGTCGGTGCATATAATTCTCTACCGACATCGCTGTGTTATTAACATTATAACATTCGCAAAATTCACATATAGTTCCAGGTAGGAGAAAACAGATAATGTAGTTTTATTGAATAATTGATTAGGACTGACCATCCTTCAGATTTCACCTTCATGCACATTCCTCAGCTCTTCCAGTCAACCATGCACTCGGAAGCACTAGAGTCGGTTGGCACAATGGTAACACACGCCTTCTGATCGCTGGGTCCGGAGCTCAAATTCCGCACGGGATGGTGGATATGCACTACTGATGAGCTCTAATAGGAGAGAAACTCGAGTCTAGTGCTTCCGAGTGTATGGTTGACTGGAAGAGCTGAGGAATGTGCATGAAGGTCAGGTCTGAAGGATGGTCAGTCCTAATCAAATAATCAATATCAATTATTCCACAACACTACCCACAAGTAATTGTTAGTTATATGAGATAATGTACTCTTCAACCAGTTTGCTTTTGTTTTTAGTTGTCTAAGAATGTGAGTTATACCAGGGTCTCATCGAGTCTCCGCTTGAAACGACGTCAGATGGAAGGGTGTTCCAAGTACTGCATAATCTGACTGCAAATGATTATTACCAGCATTCTAGTCGACAATTTGGAATCAGTAACTTAAATGGCCGTCCCCTAAGGAGTACATGGTTCGACAACGTGAGCAGCGACCGACATGGATGGTCTGGGTTCTGCAGTATTTCATACGTCAAAATCAAGTCTCCCGCCAATTCGTGGTACGGAGCAGAATATAGTCCCATTGATTACAATCTCTTCTCATAGGTGAGGTAATGCAATCCCTTGACCACTTTGGTGGCTATCCTTTGTGGACGCTCAAACATCTTGCGACCATGTTGCAACCATGGTCCTTAAGCTTGGATGACGTACTCTGTGTAGGGTCGAATTTACACTGATAACAAATGTGGGAACAGTGCTGATTCAAACAGGCCAAAGACTCGTCCAAGCAAGCCGATATTCTTGACAGCAGCAGACGAAACCTTAGCGTAGTTGATCGAGCAGCTTAAATCCCCTTGAACAACTATACCTAGGCCCTTTTCACTTGAAGTAAGTAAGTAAGTAAGCTGCTGATTCCCGAGGAAATACAAGAATCTCACCTTGTAGCATAGGGATGGAACTTTGCATTTTGAAATGTCATTCTCCTTGAACCATTGGTAAGCTACGTTTAACGTTACTTGAAGTGTTAGAGAGCCCTCGGGTTCTGTTACTGTATTCCAGATTTTAGTATCGTCTGCAAACAGTATTGTTTTGGAACCTAACCCGTTGGGTAGATCATTTATGAATGCGAGGAAAAGACGAGGACCGAGTACAGACCCGTGTGGAACACCTCGGGTGACGTTGATAGATCCAAATAAGAAATCAGAAACACGAACTGATATAGTCCGTTGTCGGAGCAACGTTATAATTCAATCAGACATGAAATCTCGATTGTCCTAATTGTAGAGCTTCTGTAACAAAATTCGGTGATTCTTCTGATCAAATGCTTTCGAGAAGTCGAAATAAAGCACATCCACGGCCTCCCCTTTCGTCGAATGTTCTGATCCATTCATCTTGAACAAGAAGTAAGTTGTTGGAGCAGGATTGCTTTTGCCTGAACTCGTGCTGAGCTGTCGAAAGAATGTTGTAGCGTTCGAGGTGTTCCATCAAAGAATCTGCCACAATTGACTGCATGGCTTTCGATAACACCGGAGCCAGGGTTACAGGTCGGTAGTTAGCGGGGTCACTTCGACAATCACCTTCACAACTATCTTCAACCCGCGATGCAACGAAAACGTTGGAAAACTGAGTTTTCAGCATTTCAGCCGCTTGCGTTGGAGTGGCTTCAACTCTTCTAGCTCAACTTGGTGCCGGTATACCAAACTTCACTTTCCGAATGGAGTTAACGGGCTTATACAACAGCTTAGGTTTAGAGATGAATCTCTATGCTAGCGCCTCTTGGTATTTCAGTTTATCCTTACGAATCAGCCTAGTACAGTGGTTCCTCAGTATACGATAGTTATTCCACGTGACAACATTCGGAAGACATTTAAAACCTCGCCAGGATAGATCAGTCAGAGATAGCCATTTCCTCATGCTGCTTCGAATATATGAATTTCAGATGCTCAGTCTCTTCATTACTCTAGTCTTAGTCACTGATGTCATTAGGTTTGTAAACAGTCAATAAATTTCTGCCAGGAGACAAACGGATTGGGTTCCCCATCATAAGGAATCTACTGAGTAGAGATCGCCTAGTTTTTTGAAAATTTTGTAGACTATGGATCTGCACTTGTTATCTGGGGAACTTACTTGAATAGAAGCGTAACAAATATATGTGAATGTAAACACTACGTGATTGTTGCGTCCTAAGGGGTGGGGAGTCGTATTACCAGATCGACACTAAATCCAATATGAAAGGTGACCGTAGGTTTCCAAACCTAGTGGCCTCCTCCACATGGTCGTATAATAGATGCAAGTCAATCAGCTGTTTGATGTTCGAATCATGGACGGACGGTAGCTGACTTATTGAGATTGGGGTAGTTGAAATCTCTCATTAAGAGAACACGAATAAATTTTTGTGTAAGATTGTGTGACATAGCTAGCATAAGAGTTTCTTTTTGCTGTTTTCGGGGATGGCAGAGGACGATAGACTGGGGAAATCAAAAAAGATCATCGTGTTTGGATAATCTCAACCTACACCATAGAGTTCCAGGTGTTGAAGCAGGGGGAGTGGATTTGCTCGCAATCAAGATTGTCTCGATAGCACAGTAGAACACCACCACCACTGGTAGAACGATCACATCTGAGCGGAGACATCTCTGGTAAGAACAATTCAGAGTCCGGAATATCAGCTGCAAGTGAAGTGTCTGCAACTACAACAATATCCTACTGACCTGATATAAAACTCAGTTCTGGAAATTTGCTGAGGAGTCCTTGAGCATTGGTGTACCAACAGTTTAGATACTGTCGGTGTAGAAATCCGAAGAAAGTGGTATCTCGACCAACGCCTTCGCGGTGGGCTACCATTAGCTTTTCGTCAGAGGAGCTCAAACATTTAATTATTCTTTAGAGGAAAATCCAGAACTAACTCCAAGCTTTTAGATAACTTTCATGTCCGGAATATACCACCCAATCGTCGGTTTAATGCAAAACACAAACCTGACCCTTGAACAGAACCGACCACCACTAGTTGGTATTGTTACAGAGGAAGACCTATCACGGTTGATTCGTAGTTGAACAAGTCAGAAAAAACGAGCGTGCCTTAACAAACCACTCATAGAAAGGATGAACCAATCACAGATACACTAGAAGTCTTATGGATAACGGTAAAGTAACCCACAAATTTGTTTGTCATGTGATCATTGACTTTGAACAGAACACTACTGTTATCAGCATCGAATAGATAACGATGGTTGTGTTTGGTCGAGGTGCTAATGCTAACGATCACTTCACAATCTTTGGTCCACCATGTGTGTTTTCAACACCCGGAAACAATCCCTCCTCTTCCGGTTCTCTTTTTTCTTTCTGTCTTGACTTTGCTCTGTCACTTTTTCCATGAGTTTTTCCTCAATCTGGCCATTTTCAAGTTGGTTTACTTCATTCTCTATGCCAATCGCAGATTATAGTTTCATTAAGAGAATAATGGTGTCACTCATCTGATGGGCACGAGATTGCTCTTTGCATAAAGCTTCCAGATAAGTTTTGCTGTGTCCTCCAAATTGAAGCCCAGTGAATTTCCTATCTAACTATAATCCATTTGTCTACCGGGTCCCCGTGGTTTCACTGAAAGCCGTTATTCTTCAGTATAATTTGTGGTTTGAATGTTTTTAAGAATGAGCGAATTGGTGAATGTTAAACAAAACGAGATGTATTATTTTGGTGTGTTGAACACCATGAATTTAATTTATCTTTTGGAAATCGATTATGCTGTTGCATGTGAATTTTAATCTACTGTCTGTTTCGACCTCCGCTACAGAGTAAATTTTGACTTTCATAGTGTGATATATCATTTGTGGTCTGGATAAAGCCTAACGCTGTGAAATAACAAGTTCTTGTTGCACAACACGTTCGCAGCGTGTTTTCCTTGGTAGTTGGTTATCTGTTTACCCTAATTCCTATCGACATGTGTGATGTGTCTTACCCATAGAATAGAGAGTGAGACGGTAAAGTGTACACAACTGATTAATGTGACTTCGTCGGTTGCTTGTTATATTCGCATTTGAGAATAACAATATTCGTAGAGTAAAAAATAAATTAGAATGCATTGTCCTTGTCTTATCCATCTTAGTCATCTTTTAATTCATCAATACCGAAAGAAGATACATTTAACGAGATGTTACCGTTTCGTTTAATCCCGTCAATCATTGACTTACAATGAGCTGGCACATAATACAGCCCATAATGTAGATCGATCATAGTGAACGAATCTGCGCATGTAAACAATGGGTTACCCAAAGTAGAAATGAGACGTCAACTCCACAGTAAATGGTACAAATAACTTCATCAAATTAATCAAATTAGCAGCGCCTCACTAATTGGTAAAACACCCTTTTCCTTGTAGCCATTTTATCAACATAAGAGTACATATGTGGGTAGAATTGATATTGGTCGTCACTTTCGTGTGCTATCATTCTGTTGTAAAAGCACATTTATACGATCATGTCAAACAAAGAGACACGAGTTAAAATGAATCATTTGAACAAGGTAGTGCACAAGTGAGTTGAGTGATTTGAGTTTTGTTAAGGGGTTAAGGTCAAGTTGTGTGACAAAATTTGATTTAAACCTGATCAAACAATAATAATGTGAATGTGGTGGAGTTAGAGGGAGAATGTTCATTCCATACACCATGGTCTGGTGGGATTAAATGTGACATAATCACTACCACAACAACATTACAGTTGCGTTCTTTTAACACCATCACGGTTTTAAGTGATGACTAATTATCTCTTCTAAAAATCGCAAAGATCGTGAACTTCGAGGTCTCGTAATGACTCAAAACGCTTTTTTGGTGCATCTATTTAGATCAGGCTTGGATTAGCTCGTTCGATTGTTCAGAGGCACCAGGCACTCTTGATGGCCTTGGGTGTGGGTTTCACTCCTCTGAACAATCGAATGGGCTAATCCAAGCTTGATACTCTAAATTGATTGAGCCATTCGCACGAGGTGATAACCGTCGACTGTGTAGCTCAGGGGTAAGGTTTGAAGTCCCGACCCGACTGATCGCGGTTCGAGTCCCAACAGGGACACAAATAGTACGCACTGCCCGAAGAGTCCCAAACAGGACGAAACAGCTGTCCAGTGCTCTTTGTTGGTTATCACAAACGTTTCCATCGCATTTGAATGCATCTAACTTGACCTTTCTTTCCACATCCACATTGTTTGACCGGGTTCAAATCAAATTTTGTCATGCACCTTGACCTTAAACCCCTAACAAAACTCAAATCACTCGTGTACTACCTTGTTCAAATGACTAATTTTAACTGGTGTCTCTTTGTTTGACATGATTATATAAATCTGTGCCTACATCAGAATGAGAGCACACGGAAGTGGTGATCAATATCAATTCTGCCCACATGGTTTTTGTGCCGATGAAGCTTCACTTGTTGCCAAAAGTTGAGAAGCGCGATTACGTAACACAGCGGTGTGGCAACGACCCGATTCCTGAAAGTTGATCGTACATTTTTAAACTCAGAGAAACAAAAACGAGGCAGATATGCATGCATTATTATATTATTTTTATGATGAGATGTTTGGCATTAGATGACCCCGGCTTTCTTGTATTCCAATTTTGTTTTTAAAACCATTGTTAAGCCAAGCAATTCTAATCGAGTTGTCATCCGATTTTATGTGCAAAAATGTTTCTGATTCAAACAAACAAACTACCATGAGATTAAATCTGAAACTGATTTTTTCCCTCCCCCCATCGAACCATTCTACCAAAGCTTTTCGTATAAATACCCGATTGTTTCCCATTGCAGCGACTGTGGATCATAAAAGAATTCTCAAATTTTCTTAGTATTCCCTTTCTCACAGTGTCTCACGAAATAGATAAAAGGGACCCAGTGTTTAAAGTATCTTGAAATCGCCGAAAACACTTCACTGTGTTTAACGAAGTCAGCGACGCCTCTGAAAACCAGTTGTCAGTGGTCTAAGCACTCGAGACCCGGATGGTGTGTTTGGCCGGAGTTAGGGACTACCCCTCGAAAAACAGAGCATTATGCTTTTATTAGTATTAGTGCTATAATTATTGTTAGCAATTCTGAATGTTAAGTCGTGTCATCCGTCTTCAGCTTGATCGTTTGGGCACGATTACGAAGAACTACTGTAACTAACAGACAGGCCTTTTACGGCCGAGCGAAATATGCAACCTCGCCTGAATACCTGTCTTCGTGTTCTCTGTGGTCGGGTTTCGGGGATCGTACTGCCTTGGCAGGGCGTTTCCTTCTGGTTCTATTTGAACTTGCTTGGGGTACCGCAGTCGGGCGCACCCAAGTACCGTCACTATTCCGCTGGGTCGTACCGTTCTGTTCGTGGTCACTGCTGCCGCACGTATCGTTGGTCACGGCTCGTGTTATTCCAGTCATATTGTCCAATCCAATGTTACAACAACGTGTGAAATGACCACACTACTTCAGGCTATCACCGGATCCAACGGTTTCGGTTATTCGCCATTAGGCATTGACTGGGATCTACTTGATTCGAAAGAGTTATTTGAAATTTATCTTTTCACATCTTGTATGTGAGTTTACGGTGAATGGAATTAACTCAGTTTCGGCGTTGGAAAAAACAGTGTATAACTTGTCTTGCTGTGTGGCTTGTTTGGTGAGTGGTTGGGTGGTTTAGTGCTATCAGAAGTAANAGAAGTAATTCGCTTGGGTAAACCTTAAATTCGCTAAAACTGCAAATCTTTTTCTTCCTTCTCTCAAGGTACTTTCAGGGTTTTTCTTCGTGTCTATAACAACGATTGTGACAAACTGCGCGGCTGTGAATTGTGTGTAATTTTTCATATCCAGAAATCACTGATGTGGCAAATCCATCTATCATTATAAGTGTGATTCGCCGCGCACACGCCTGCTTGCTGAACGTCAGCTCACTGGATGCTGTAATGTGGCGTTCGCGTTGGAGCATAAAAAGAGGTCCTACCGGTAGCACTACCAAGCCGCAGAGAGAGAGAGAGAGAGAGAATGGCTGGATGTCTGTTTGTGTGCAAATGTGAGACATGAGAAACCGAAAGACTATCAGGGATATTCGATTTCACGGCTCAATCAATGCGACACAAACACTATGCGTGTTGAATAAAGTGTATGTGAGCAATTCTGAGGATCCTTACACTGTCTTTTCCCGTGAAAATATTTCTCAGATAAAACAATCTCCATCAATATTACTGTGTTGAAAGCTCGATAATACACTCTAGTTGGTACTGAAAAAATAAATGAAATATTATTCTTTTTTCATATGAAATCGCAATAATACATTGCTCAGTAAGTCGTCTCAAATGACTTTTAAATTGTTTTTCATATTACAGTAAATAGTATATGAATGGCTCAACAAAATTTCCCTGTAAGCACAGGACCGCAATGAACGGACAGAAGATTACTGAATACGTATGTCTGACGAGCGGCAAGAACAGGGAAACCGGTATTGAACTTTCAGGGAAACTTTGTCAAGCTATTCAAGATCTACCTATTGTAGAATATTCTGTGTGGACTCTTCAGAGACGTTTGATGCGGTTTGTATCACCTAACCGCAACTTTTCTCAACATTCATAAATGACCTACCGAAGGCTCTGGGGTCAAAACCATTACTGTTTGCAGATGACGCCAAAATCTGAAATACAGTAAGACAACCAGCGGGCTCGCTGGCATTCCAGGAAACGCTGAAAGCAGCTCATTTCTGGTCTCTTCTGAACGATATTGAATTTAATGTTCCAAAGTGTAAGATTCTATCTCTACGGCACAAGAGGCGATTTTCGTATTTCCTCGGAAGTGAACAACTGCCACACGCCTCAAGTTAGAAGAACCTGGGTATCGTCATTCAAGAAAACTTAAGCTGCTCAATCAACTACGCAGCTGTAAAGAATGTCAGTTTGCTTAAGCGGGTCTTTGAACAGTTGGAGTCAGCGCTCTTCCCCCCCCCACCCATCTACTATCAGCTTACATTTGCACATTCACAGAGTTCGCCATCCCGGCATGGAATCCATGTCTACAAAGTGATTGCAAAATACTGGAGCATCCATAAAAGATGGTCACCAAAGTGGTTAAGAGGTTGGTTCGCTATTCATTAGCAGAGAGACTGGAGTCCTTGGGGTTATATTCCAATCACTACCTGTACATCAGAAGAGATATGATCATGGTATACCAAATAAGACAAAACCCAAGCCATCCGTGTCGCCCGCTGCTAAAAGTTTCACCCAACGTCCATCTTAGAGCACTTTCGTTCGAATAAATGGTCTCAAAATGCCTATTGGAATGCCGGCGTCAGGCATTCACAGTCAGTATGTTCGATCTGGAAGTTCCTTCCCACCCCACGTCATGTGTGCACCAAGCACTGAATCTTTCACACTGAGACTGGATGAAACATTAGCACACCTTACATTCCAACATAAATGAAGCTGCGTACAGCAGCGAAAGAATCCCGTATCATGTGACATTTTATACAAGGAATTGTATGTATCACTGTCTTTTAACCGTAATACGAACCTATGGGATGAGAAAAGCATAAGCTTGTAAATTATTCTTGTTATATATCTTCGATCCTTGAACCAACCTATCCAAGCAATTTTACTCGGTGTTGCAACTGAGACATTTGTGTCGAAAAAATATATATATATATATTTGGGGCTATGGAATTTTTAAAGAGGAACGTACAATTTGGGTGTCAAATGAATGACATGCTACTAGCTCTACTTAAGAACAGAATCTAATGGTTTTTTACTTACTATTATTATTGCCGATGTCTTCAGGTACTGGGTTTAATTGTCGCCAGTGAAAAATTGGAGTTCCAATCCTGGTAGGCACCTAAACAGAGCCATAACATTTACTGATTATCTTGTTTTTTGCGATTATTGTATGTGCGAGTTTGGAAATAAAACTCTATCATAACAGACTATCTCACGAATGCGTATCTCTTACCTCGTCAACTCATGGCCGTTGTTTCGTATGATTATAAAACTCAATTGACCAACCCCGTAGCCCTCAATTGAATACGTGCTGAAAACGTTGGAGGCATCGTGAGCAGATGCATGCTTAGGGAGGTGGAGCGATTTTCTCACATTGTGACGAAGCTAAAGAAAGTAATCAACAGGTAAGGATAATAATCATATCATAATTATGTACGTTTTTATCACTTAGCGGAACTGATTTACGATTGTTTCTTGAAATTAGTGAAAAAGCACGGTTGACCTTGATGGACTCCGTGAACTACACTAGGTAATCATATACCCTATGCCACTAATGGAGGATTTGGTTTGATCACATGGTGAATTTCTTTGTACCCAGTACAAATGCAATTCAGCATATAATCAAGTGGAATACTCCATTGCTCTCATGTAACATGTAGCCAAGTTCAGAATGTTCGCGACCGAGGTTACTACTGAAATGCGTGAGGTGTGATGCCTTCATTAAGCCCAAAATAGATGGGTTGTGCTATATTGTGTATAGGCAAAATGAAAAAAACCTGTTTGATCTACCGCCCAGTAGTCAGTGTGTAGTGTGCCTTCCACATTTAAGGTTCAGGGTTTGATCCACAGTTGGTTCGATGGATTTGCGGTGGTGGTGAGACCTAATCAGGTGGAAAAAGCTGTCTCGTGCATCCGAGCTTTTCAGTTCATGCTTGATTTGTTATCTACTGGACGAAAACCACTACGTAATCTTATATTTATATTCTAAAGAATTCCAGCATTTAGAGTTGCTCACAAAATTAATCAGTAATTGTCACCACAAATATGCATGCCTAATTACCTAGTTCGACCTCATCTTCGGTGGTGATTAAACGGTATGAATTCAGTGTCCATTGACTTGTAGATAGACGAAGGCTCTGGTGCCATTCTACTAAACAATAAAGAGGTGGAAGCTATTAAAAAAAACACTTTCTTATTGAGAATATTGATCTGGTCGTGGTAGTCTGATTATCGGGAGTGCTTCATTATTTTTCCTCCTTTGTGTTCGACCCGAATTCTCTCTGTGCATCAATGTTACGGGTGCTGTGCGAAAAGGCGTGCTCATTATTCAAACCCTATAAGCCAGAATAGAAATTCACAAAATCTCTGCGTTGGATATTTTCTTTGACTCCGTAAGAAGCGGATGTAAACAAATTTTGAAGTATGCTTTTGACGAACGGCATAAGTATCAGGCTGAAAAGAAGTTTATCTGGAAAAGGTTTTCCAAAATTATATATATTCCCATTTCTGTATCCATGATCGTCTGCTTCATTTTATCCAGGTTATACCAAATCTCTCTCAATCTCCAAATATAACAGTTCTTTTTCAAGGTTCTCGGTTCAACTGGAATACTGAAAATAAGTTAGTGAGAACAGAAGGATTTTAGTTGTGTCTTGTGTTTAGATCACTCATTAGGAAACAAAAAAGTTAAGGCTTCATCATCAACATTTACGGCGATCGGTACCACGGGCTCGGGGTACACTTACGCAGAACATCAGCTGCCTTACACTAGAATATAAATATCGTTTCTTCGTGAAATATTGCTAAAGCCCTATATAAACATTGTATTTTCTGCAGTATACAACATGTTGAGATGCAGCGAAATCATCCTGGACATAAATCGGGCCATATGGTCTTTTCCTTTGAAACATTTAATAATTGTCATAATAAACTTAAACGATACCCTTGACTGTGATCTTTCAGGAGTATCTCTATTCCTGGATTCATTTTATATTGTAATACAGGATAGGATAATCGTAATGATTCTTCGAGACTTGTTCGTCTCAAATGCACTCCCCCGAGCTTCAAGTAAGGCTTGCATTGTATATTGTAATACTCCAAAAGTGCGAGGCTATACATTTTGCGGTCGCCGGTGATTCCAGTATAGCTGACGTAAGATTTTTTGCACTTCTGTCTCTTCACAACATTACCACTTTGTTTTCGCCGGGACCAATGCGTACTTGAATGGCCTTTTGTAAACAATCTTTCTGTTCTCCATGCTTTCAGGCAAACCCCACTTTTTATGTCTCCGTATGGCGTTCGTTAAACGTGCCTGTGCATGTGATAGCAAAAGTTATCTTTCCTGGCGTACTGTGTCACTGGACCTACTGCTCCCCAGTAATTTTCTCGGGTTTTCTCTCCAGGGATTTTACTTTGGTTGAAAGCTTTGTGAAATAAATTGCCAAACACAATGGTATTTGTTATTCATTGAGTTTACAGTGTCGAGTCGATTTTCAT
>UZAN01047055.1:5469-16550 GCA_900618425.1 Echinostoma caproni
TAGATGTGGCCTGACTATGGCTTTGTAAACTGGAATGAAGACTTCCGGTCACCTGCATGATAGGATGGACCGTAGTCTGAATAATTCCCCCTAGCCTTGCGCGCTGCTACTGTACACTGGTCAGACCACTTAAAATATTCGATACCACTACCCCCAAGTCCTTTACCCTAGCTGCAGGTTAAATAGCGAACTCGTGCTCATCCGAGTGAACTTGCAGTCCGTAAAACACCCCTGTGAGCACATGACTCTTGGTAGCGTTAAGAATTAGGTCCAATTCCTTTGCTCATCTAGCTACCTGCTCTAAATCCCGCTCCAGATCACTTCTCCCGTTCGAACCAACCACTTTGACGTCATCTGCAAAAATGTAGCACGACGAAGTCAGAGTGCTTGGTAAATCGTTTTTGTAGAGAAGAAACCATGCTGTGCCTCTGTCATGAGCATGTTACGCTCCAGATACTTCACCAGATGCGTTTTAACTATCTTTTCTAGTACCTTGCATAGCACGTTAGTGGATGTAACAGGTCGATAGATCTTTACCTCTGTCCTTTTACCGTCCTTGTGTATGGCAACTACCGAAGCTATTTTCCAGTCGGACGGTAAACTCCCTTCAGCTAGTGATGCCCTAAAACGGCTGCAAATCGGCCTGCAATTATGTCACCATTCGGCCTGATGATCGCTTGGCTAATTCCGTCTAGTACCATAAACTTGGACACCTAAGGACTACAAAGTACCTCATATACGTGATGGAATGTTGCCCGCAGTTCCACCAGTACGTCTGTCGCCAAAAGCTGAGAAGCGTTAGACTCACCAGCGTCTAAGCTTTGCACACTGCTGAAGTAAGCGCAAACTGCATCAGCTTACTCTGTTTTTCAGTTATAACCCTATTTCCCTCAAGTAGTAGTGGGTTCATCTCTTCTCTGGTATTGCCCTTTGAATGAACATACCCATGGAACCTCTTTGGTTAAAGATTTACTTTCTGGACCAGCCTCAATTCGAATAACCTCTTCTTCTCTCTCACTACGTTAATCACTGCATTCCTGTGGGCGCTATACTGCACCCACGACCTGCGGGTACCGGCCAGTTGACAGGCTCACCAGCTTTGGTTTCGCTACCTAATGACCCTGGCCACTGCAGCTCATCAACGTGGAGGATTTCCCGTGGATTGCTTATATCGTAATGGAGCAAAGAGGTCCTGGAGGTTGAGACGGTTGTGGTTGATCAACAGCCAGCAGTCCTCGACGCCTGTGGTGTCTCGCTCGGGAATACAATGCATTTGTGCGGTGTACTCCCGAAGCCTACTGATGCGCATGCTACCAAAATCCCTATACATCCGTAATCTACGTAGGGGTGGTTTCGTCCGGATATCCACCCTGATGAGGAGGTGATCACTCTTTCCGATCGATGGATATCGAATGACACTAATTACATCCTGTTTCCTTTTGAAAAGAAAGGATTCAGTAGGGATGAATCCTGCTGGGCTCTGAACCGCGTGCAGAATGCAACATGCTAATAGGTTGCCCTTGTGTTTCTCCGCTCTGGAAAACTCTCATCCTGACTATCTTGGCTGCACCCATCTACCGTCCAATCTATATTAGGTATATTCAAGTCAAAAACTTTGTACAGCTTCGCTGATCCATGAACTAAGACATCTGGTGCATCAATCAGTGTCCGGTCATCAGTGATCTCAGCCCCGGAACACCGGTAGACGCACGCCATCGTTGTCCTGTATTAATAGAATTACGGTACATAGTTGAACACTGTGCAGGTTCACCAAAACTTCGCTAACCGTGTGCATAATGTCCCTCCTCATTAGGAAGATTACTCCCCCTCCTCCTCCTTCTCCTGGTGCTGGAGATTGATCCAGTCTGTGGATTGCAATTTCTCAGGTTAGGTCAAGTTTGTTCACAAGACCTAGCGTCGGTGTGCCAATTTTTCCAGCTACTGGCTTTGATGGGCTTCATGATTCCTCTGATTCTACGACCACAGGAATAAAAAAGCTCTTCTCCAATCGAACGAGTAGTTTACAACGCCCAGGAGAGACTGCGATTCGCAGGTCACCAATCCGAGGCGGTTTGTCAGGAATGTTTTTGCAGACTCATGAAACGCACATACTATCCATTGAAATTCAGTTGGTGTAAAGAGTTAGGGAATAAGTTAATGATTAGCCTTGCGCTTCTAGAGAAGTTTGGAGGAGAGTGAATAAAGGGGAGAGGAAGACGTGGATTGTCGAGATTTAGCAATGAATTGATGACGGTCTCGAGTCAGCCGTATCCAAAATATTGCATTCAGTTCCCGCCCCCTTCGAACACCCTGGTCCATACAATATATAGTCTGCGTTTGAAGTCTGCTGTCGAGTTGGCAGCAGTGACTTTATGCGGAAGTCTATTCTAATCATTTATAACTCACGTTGCGAACGGGGACACTCTCAGGCGAGTCCACGCTCTATCTTTAACCAGTTTTAGAGCGTACCCTCTCAGATTCGTTGTTTCACTGAGCTTGAGCAGCGCTCTATCTGGTACGTCCATAAACTCTGTAAGGATTTTGTACGATTCGATCAAGTTCCCGCGTCTCCTACGCCTGATCAATGAGAAAAGGTTTAAAGCTTCGAGACGCCTCTCGTAAGATAGATGTCATAAACCAGCAAACCACTTGGTGAAGCAACGCTGCACTGATTCCAGAATTTTCATATCCTGAATCAGACACCTAGGTCTTTAGCTATGGTTACTGTGGGTATCTGTTGTGACTGGTTCGAGGCTTCCAGTGTCCTACCACCTTGCATGCCTCCAGTTCTGAGCAGCTGTAGACATTTCAGGGTATTAAGAGGTAGGTCCCATTTAACTGACCACGCATATATTTTGTCAAGATCCCTCTGGACCGACCCTGTCGCGGACGTTCCAACGATTGTCACATCGTCAGCAAACTTGTAGCAGCGGTCCTCCAGGTCGGTGCTGAGGTCGTTGCTGTAGAGCAGTGAAAGTAGTGGACCTAGGATGGAGCCCTGAGGCACTCCACTAAGCCCTCGTCTCTGACATGATATGCTATTTTCTGCCTTCCCAACAAACCTCCGACCTCTCAGGAAGCTTCGTATTCATTCTGAAAATCCCTCAGGCAGCCCAAAAGCTTTCAACTTCGTCACCAGTAGTCTATGATTGACGGAGCCAAACGGTTTCTGGAAGTCTAAGTAGCAGACCTCAACTTAGCCCTGTCTGTCCTCTTGGTTACTTCATCAAGGAAACGGAGGAGGTTTGAAAGGCATGGCTTCCACTTTCTGAACCCGTGTTGATCAGCCGTCAATCCATCTACGATCACCAAGTTTTCGGCGATCCTGGCATGCAGTAATGCCTTCATTACTTTTAGCACTACCAATGTCAGACTGACTGGGCAATAGTTGAAGCACGACCTGCGTTCTCCCTCCTTGTGGATATGGATAACTGTCGCCAATANCGCCAATAACCAGTTCTTGAGTAGTTTGTTCTGTGCAATGAAGGCATTGAATAGTCTGGCAAGGGCTAAGTGGTCAGCCAGTGGTCTCATGATAGCAGGGTGAATGCCATATGGCCTTGCTGCCGTAGTTGGATTGAGCTCCTTTAAGACCTTATGTACTTCATCCGCAGAGATTACCACTTCCAGCATGAGAGTTCTCTCACGGTTTCCGATGATGGGCTCTGATTTACCCTTGTCTGGTCTGTAAACTCCCTGGAAGTAGTTTCGAAGGGCTTCCGATTTCTTTGGTTGGACAACGTTTGGTTCCTCTCACGTAAACGATTGTGCCTAATTCCTTTCTAAGGGTACACTTTGACTCTACATATTTGAATTACGCCTTTGGGTTCTGTATGGCGTTTACAGCCACGCTTTCTTCGTACTTTTTTCTGCACCCATTTTGTACTTGAGTGGCCCCGCGCCTTGCCATCTTGTACCTTACGTGGGCGCGAAAACCTCCCGATTTTTGATAGCGCTTCCACGCCTCCTATCTTTGTTGCATTGTTTTCTCGATACGCTCCCACCATCAGGGAAGTTTGCCAAGACGTCTCAACCTATTTTTGGGTGCTACCTGATTGGTCAGTTCCAGCAAATTATCCTTTACGTGCTCCCACTTGAATTGCACACTATCTAGAGCACTATCAACCAACCAGTTTAGCCGACATGCCCTACGCTGCAGGTCCTTGGTGTCCACCTTGGCGCTGGAATTCGTCAGGAGCAGGTAGGTCCAGTATTCTGATCCTCATCCTTATAACACCGTCGTCTAGTTAAACAGGACTGATAATGGCCACGGCCAATCGCGCAGCGAGATTTCTTCCGGTAGTAAGCTCACAAAGTGTGCACCCACCACTGCGAATTGCCTTCAGTACGCCGTTCTTGCTGAAAGGGAAAGGAAAATGCTCGTCTCATTTCAGTTCAGTTCAGTCCAGTTCAGTTTGCACAGGACAGAAGTGGATGAGACCAATCGTGCGTCCAGATTCCCGTGTTGTTAGCTAGTTGCCTTGGCTTCCATCACTATTAGTCAAACGTTTAATCTGCTTTTTTTCTGAAAGACAGAATGTTTAGATGCAGTATCACATCTACCAGATATGTATAAATGAAATAGGTAGATATAAGAACAAACTCACCTTATTCCTTTATCGCCTCACATTTGGTCTGTTCCGGAAATACCACGTCCCAGCACAGATCCAAGGCCTTTTTAACGGCCACAACTGTTGAGCAGCTTATGACATTCTTCAGTAATCTGTTTCATAAAAGAACTACACGATTCGTGAAGAACCTGGCTCTTAAATTCAATCTGGAGTACTCTCGTTGCAGCTTAAAGCTTTGACTTCTAGTGTCAAAATCTGGCGCAGGAACAAAGAGGCTGCCTGGTTCTATACCGGATAATCCCTTAATTATTTTAAGGGCTTGAATCAAGTCGCACTCGGCCCTTCGGTGTGACAACGAGAAAATTTTCAGGTCATGCAGCCGCTGCGAGTGGCTATTTCCTGCCTGTCCAGTGGCCATTCTGGTTGCCAGTCGTTGTACCATCTCTAGACGCTCTATATCTTTGCGATAGTATGGGGTCCTAGCTTACACGCAATATTCCAGCAGTGGACGCACCGTTGCTTTGTACGGTACAAAGAACACTTTTGGCTTCCTGCAGGTGACTGTGGTCCGCAGTTTGAAAAGTACTCCTCTTGCTTTATTTACAGCTACCTGACATTGCCTAAAAAGCCGGAATTCCTTTGTAACAATTACTCCTAGGTCTTTAACCTCCGTCAAACTTCGTAGCGCTGCGCTCCCGGTCGAGTCTACATTAGTAGTCAGTAGCTTACACTTGGCAAGTTTCAGGGGTAAATCCCAACGAGCCGATCAGCTGAGAACTGCATCCCGTTCCTGGATTAAGTTCTCACTCTCTATCTCCACATCGTCTGCGAAGATAAAGCACGAGTTGTGCAATTGTAGCGCGAGATCGTTGATGAAAAGAAGGAAATGTAGGGGCTCAAGAGCAGAGCGTTGGGGCACCCCGCTTATAACCCTCTCTGATCTCAATGTGTAGCTGCCAACCCGTACAGCGGAGCTACGGTTTCTGAGAAATTGCTTCAACCAATGACGCGCTGACCTGACTTTTCCAAACGTTGGTAGTTTCTGGTCAAGCAACGTAAGACTCACTGAGTCAAAAGCCTTGCTGAGGTCTAAGTAACATACCTCTACTGGTCTACCCTGATCTAAGCGACGTGTAGTTTCGTCCAGAAACATAAATCAATTAGTTAGGCACGATTTGTTTCTGGTAAACCCANTCACCAGATACGCACAGATTTGTAGTCTGACTATTCGCTCAAGGCATTTGCACAGCACTGATGTTGAACTGATCGACTTGTAGTTGTTTGCCTTCTTGTCTGAACACTGATTTGCATATTGCTACAACAGTTGCCCTCCTCCAGTCCTCTGGCACTACCCTGGAATTCAGTGATGCATTAAACAATTCATTGACAGGTCTTAGTATGACCTCAGCTAGTGGCTGGACGATAGCTGGGTGGATTTCGTCAGGATCCGTAACCTCCTGCCTGCACAGGCTTCTGAGTTCGGTCCCTACCTCGTCCTACCTCACGATTAGCATCCTCAGTTTGTTTTTATTGGTATCCACTAAAGGGTTTCGGACTCCATCAACCTGTGACGAACGATGGACACTTTTGAAATAGTCCATCAGTGTCTCAGCCCTGTCATTATCCGTGCTGGGTATGTTACCGTTTACCATCTTCAAGGTTCCAACACTTTCACGTGTGTTTCCCTTGAATTGTACATACTCGAAATCATCTTCGGGTTTGTTTTGATGTTTCTAGTTAGTTTCTTTTCACACTCAAACGTAGCTTCCCGCTGCTTTGCCTTTGTCTTTTTTCTGGCCAACTTGTAATTGGCCCAGCTACTATACTTTCTGCGAAGCTTGTAGAAAGCCCAGCGTCTTCAACGAGACCTGAGCGCTCTTTCTATTCCAGGCAACCACCAAGGAGGTCTGATTCTAGATCTATGGTGAACCAAGGGAGCGAGCCCTTGAGTTAACCCTAGTAACTCGTCTCGTATTGCCACCCATCTCTTTTGGACTGATGGCTCAAGTGAATCAGGAAACCAACTTATGTTCTCCACAGCTGTCTTCAGTTGCTCCTCGTTTATCCTGACGTAGCTTCTTACTAGCTAAATATTTGGCTTATTGTGTCTCGCAACAAACTTTAGTCGCAGTACCCCATGATCACTCTTTCCTAACGGTTCGTCTCTCACAAGAGAAGCGAGGTCTGTTCGGTGCCTAGTTATAACTAAGTCTAGGGTTGACGGATGATGGCCACCTCTGAATCGTGTGGGTACCTTGACGTGCTGATTCAGTCCATATTGGTGCAACCAGTTCAATAGTTCGTCATAAGCAGTGCCTCTCGGTGCGCTTTCGTTGTCTCAGCATATTTCTAGAAGATTGAAATCGCCCATTATGATGATTCCCTCAGTATGTTACCTAGGAGTGCAAATAATGAAGAATCCTCCGCACTATAAAATTGCGGCACCCTGTAAACACACAGCACTCCTGCCGGCCTACACCCTAGACGGACATAGCAGGACGTGATCTGTATGTTCGATGTAGCTAGGGTAAAAAGGGATTCCAACTGATGGTATTCCACGCTCAAGAGTAGCAGTACCCCACCACCGGGCCTACCATCTATTCTGTACTGCTTATACCAGATACGGATGTCTGGGACGGTCACCGCCTGGTCCTCCCCCAACTATGTCTTCGTGATGCTAATAATAGCGCTTGCGTGGTTTCTCGCCATTAGTTCATCCATTTTACCTCCTAAACTGCAGACATTCGTGTACCACACATCAGCATCATCAACCTGCAATATAGGTTTCTTTGAACCCTTAGCTCTTGGATCCTCGGGCGGAGTACCCGAGGGTGCATGGGATTTTTGCTTTGCGATTTCCTATTATTGTGGGCTCCTGAAACTGCTATGAGATACCGCTTTTGGTCATAGAGATATTTTTTAAAGACAATTCGAGTGCTGAACTATTCCCTTTGATTAGCTTCCTAGTCTCATCAGATGGGGTCGGCGGCGCGCGGGACACAACAGTTGCCCAGCTAACCCGGTTCTCATGATCACTACTAGTAAAGCTTTGTTCATTTGGTGATTATGAGTTTCGATGTAATCGAAACTTGTCTCACGTTACCATGTTTTGTTGCTTTTTCTTGGACCCCTCCAGCAGAAACTCTTTTGGCCAGTGTACAATTCGCAATAGTTTTGACCTTAGCCGCTACCGGCAGTAGGTTTGGCCTTCGGTTTAGATCTACTGAGGGGTTCGTTACCCATTTTAGATAGGCATATAACCGGTTCCTTCAGTTTTAGCTCAGTTGCTGTATACTCCCGTATAGATTTATCATTACTAGCACCAAACGGAGAACCTGGCGTGATTCTCAAGTGCCACCTAGTGCTCACTTTCATTCTAGCAACCCTTCCTAGAAGCAGGTCTCTGCTGTGATTGCCATAGAACAATATTAACAGTGGATGTGGATAGTGCTCAATGGGACCCTTCCAAAGTCCAATCCTGTAATAGTTACTACATTTTGCGTTTGATGGCGGCCCTGTCAGTCTAAAGGCGTTCATTACGTGCCTGTGGTTTATTCCTCTTCTAACCTATGCATCGTTCACCACCGGTTCTGCGCAGTTGTGCAACAGAAATCTGCTCCTTGCCAAAACCCCTTCGGTGATGGCCTTCATCTTCTCCATTTGTGTCTTCAAATCGTTTACTTCCTTCCGTAGTGCCTCCCAGCTAACCTCAGACTACGTCTTCGTCGACTTCATCCTCTTTCCCTTGGGTGTTTGCGTTTGGCTACCCGTGGCCGGTGCCCCTTCAGACTTGACGTTTCCCTGTGCCGTATTTTGGGAAAGCTGTTCCTGCAGAGCATTTGCGTTTTTTGTCTGTGGCTGAAGAGCGCCTAGCAATAAGGCAGAGCACTCTTCAGGAAACGCGACACATCGTGTGCACACTCATTTCGGAGTTTCGTGCTTAGTTTGCAGTTGGTTTTCCTTTTAGGCTAAGGCCGAACACTGCTGGTGGCACCAATCATGGCATCTATCGCACTGAATACCAGAAATCACGGCTTTCCCACAGGCCTTATGACCGCATGTATTAGGATCATACCGGCAAACCATTATAGGCGTGCTTTCTTCACGAATGAGAATGAGTATGCACACTACAAAAATAAAACTTTTACTGGGAGACAAAAGCCTAACCTATTCGGTGGAAAACTGCAAAATAGGTTGAATCACACTAGAGGGACACACCTCATCGGTGAACAAGGGAAATGGGTCAAGACGTTGTTCCATAGTGCATTAAAGGTCCTATTCTGGAAAGAGCTCCAACCATCATTCATCCAGGGCGAGCTTAAATGCAATCACGCTTCTTAAATCTACTAATTCCTTTGGCAACCGGTTCCAACTGTTCATTACTCTGTTGCTGAAGAAGCTGGATATAACAACCAGATTGCAACGTTGCTTATGCAGTTTGTACCCTTTTTCTGCTTTTTCTTGGTGGATAACCTCCTGGAACACGCTCTCTTTCTTTACTTCCGATAGCCCCTTCACAATCTTGAAGGTCTCCAGTAAGTCTTCTCCTTTTTAGTGAGAAGAGTCCCAAGTCTTTTAGCCTGTCTTGGTACGATTTATCCTTTTGACACTCAATCATTCAGGAGGCTAGTCTTTGGCCGCATCCTTCTTGAAGAAGGGTGCCTATGCCTGCACGCAGTACTCCAAGTACGGCCTGACTATGGCTTTGTACAGAGGGAGGAATACACGATAGTACTGACTTGAGCCTGAACAGCTTTCTCCTCGCCGTCGCCGCAGCCAGTACACACTGGTTCTCTCAGGGGAAATCTGCTGCCACCGATATTCCTAAGTCTCTGCTGGTTCTTACAACCCCTGAGGTGAAATCCTCTCCACCTAATTGGATTAACAATTGTTCAGGAGCACGGGAAAGTAAATTTATTTTCTCTGCATTCAGTGCGCTATTTCCTTTGTTGGGGGGGGGGAGAACGAGATTCGGTAGTGCCAGGTAGCCGCGATCTACTCTGTGCAAAATGCTGATGTGTGTTCAGAAAAAGTCTGTCTTTTCCTGATCATCGATGACGGTGTTGCCTTCCAGCTGTAGAGTTCCTTTAATCCTTTTATTATGACTTTTGGCTTGAGCGTAGTTGTAGTAGCATTCCGGCTCATTTTTGGCTCGGCTGGCTAGTTTCACCTTTAAGTCCCGTTTACTATTTCTAACGAGCGAGGCTGTTTTGTTACGATGTCTCGTGTACTGTCTCCAAGACATACGGGAACCCGAAGCTCAAAAAGCTTTCAAGTTTCGATTTCTGCGTTTAATCACCCTACCTACAGCAGAGCGTGCCACCATGGCGGTTTCTTCCTCAAACCTCCATGGGCTAAGGGAGCAAACTCATCTTAGAGGTTCATCCGGTGATTTCTTATTATACTCCAGTTTTCCTCCACGTCAGCGTGCTACTCCGGACTGTACCAAAGCAGATGAGCTGCCTTAACTCGGAGTGGATTCACATTCATCCTCCCGAAGTTCCTTCCCATCTCCACACGGGGTCTGGATAGTTCCAAATGAATGATGATAATGAGAAGATGATCGCTTTAACCGATAGAAGGAAGATAGTCTAGACTTTGTCCTTCTTCCTCCTGTGCGCTGTGATATTCAGGTCCGGCAGCGACAGCTACTGGCATTCCCGATAGCTTGTGTTTTCCTTCAAGTGCTGATGAAAAGCCGTGGAGTGAATTCATTCCAGCTAGGTTGTCTGGTGCCTGGATAGTTTCTTGGTCCTCCGGTTGTGTGGCGCTAGGGCCCCTTTATACGCAGGCAATGAATATTTTTCTGCTACTTATGATAAGATCCATTGCAATTAGCTGCACATTGAGAGTGAAAACCTTGACATTCAATTTTAATGAGTATAAGTGGGGTATCAGTAGTAGGGCTACTCCTTCTCCTGGTATAGAGCTACCCCCATCCGTTCTGTAGGCAAAAAAATTATATTGAACTGTACCAAGGTCAGATCAGTTTATATTGCACAGAATAGGAGATGGCGAATGCCAACCGAACGTCCAGAGATCCTTTGGTAGTAAGCTACGTGTTAGTTCCTACCACTAGGAGTGTTCTATATTGCGGTTCCTCATGTTTTCTAATTAAAATCATCGTTTCTATGGGCAAGTAGGCAGAACGAAGGGAGTAAGACGTGAAAAAACTTTTTACCCACTCGAGGGCTGTCCTCGAAGTCCCAGATAGAGTGAATAAAAAGCACCACAAGCCATCAACAGGAAGATAATTGTTGCCTCTAACAAACACCTGCAGTATAAGAAACAAGTGCATGCAACTGTTTGCAGCCGCATGTGACCAAAATGCAACTGTAATAAATGTGTAGGAAACATGGCTTAGGGACCACCGTAGGGAATCACGTTTAGTGTTAAATACCTTCGATAACCATAGAGAGAACCGGTCTCCAGCACCAGAAGAAGGAGGAGGAGGGGGAGTAATCTTCCTAATGAGGAGGGACATTATGCACACGGTTAGCGAAGTTTTGG
>UZAN01047056.1:13974-24445 GCA_900618425.1 Echinostoma caproni
CGCAGTATTTGTCTTCTCTCTGTTCTAACGAATTGGATAAAGGGGATCCAATGTTTCAAGTTCCTGAAAAGACGACACCCCGAATCTACTACGAGAGGGCTGGACCGTTTGCTAACCTTGCGTTGTAAAACTGCAGTGGAACGGACAGAGTTAGAAATTTATCGGGAATGTATTCCTTCCTGTGAATTTCCGATGTGGTTCTCAAAATTACTCTTTAAAGAGAAGTTGGAAATCAACACAGTCAACTTAGTTAGAATCACCGATTTCTCAAATGAACAAGTTCATCGAGACACAACAACGTTTTGCTGTTCTTCCACGTGAACTCCATTTATTTTGTCGCATCAAGTATGAGAACTTCTCACGAATGACAATTTGGAGAACGAAAGCAAGAACACTAGCAAAACTGGCAAGCTCCCTATGTCGACCTCATAATACAGTTCCCGTTTCAAATAGCACAAGTGGACGTATCCACAATCTTTCCGGCACTGTTTTCACAAAACCACAACTTGACGTACTTTCACTCGATTTGAACTTCAAGATTCCCCAAAAGAAGGTGAACGAGATTCAAACAAAACTTGAACTCGGAAACCTGTTTGACCAATTTAAGGATCTTTTGGCAACCTCGGCTGATAATGCTGGTTGGCTTCGTGCTAAAATTGTAGACATTTTGCACATCTTCCTTTCTGCCCCTACAAGACAACAAACGTGTCTCAAAGCAGAACACTATAAAGACATTTCTTATTATTATTAGGCAATAGCAACCTAAACATTTGGCACAACCACACTCATGTACACTACCAGATACTGGAATAGGTACACCCATAGCTTATAATGATCAGTCTTAAAGATTTGCAGTGTTTGAAGGCCGGCTATTTCCTTGGGAAGCCGGCTATCTTATTGCCGAAAAAGTGCTTTTTCATGTTCATTCGACATCTCTGCTTCATGAGCTTGAGCTCATGACCCCTAGTGCCGTATTGGGAGCTAATAAGAAGAGACTGTCCATTCCTATCCTCGACATTTTCTGCATGATTTTGAAGGTTTCTGTCAGGTCCCCTCGCTGTCTCCTTCTTTCTAATGAGAAAAGTTGTAGAGCCTCAAATCTTTCCTCATATGGTTTTCCCCTTTGGCCTTCCACAATTCTGGTGACTAATCTCTGAACTTTCTATAAACAGGCAGAATCCTTCCTGAATAAGGGTGCCCAATCCTGTACACAATACTCTAGGTGTGGCCTGACTATGGCTTTGTAAACGGGAATGAAGACTTCCGGTCGTCTGCATGAAAGGACGGACCGTAGTCCGAATAATTCCCCCTAGCCTTACGCACTGCTACTGCACACTGGTCAGACCACTTAAAATTATTCGACACCACTACCCCCAAGTCCTTTACCCTGGTTGCAGGTTCAATAGCTAACTGGTGCTCATCNATCCGAGTGAACTTGCAGTCCGTAAAACGCCCCTGTGAGCACATGACTCTTGATGGCGTTAAGACTTAGATCCCATTCCTTTGTCCATCTAGCCACCTCCTCTAGATCCCGCTCCAGATCGCTTTTCCCATTCGATCCAACCACTTTGACGTCATATGCAAAAATGTGGTCTGACTCTGGCTTTGTGCACAGGAATGAAGACTTCCGGTCGTCTGCATGTTAGGACGGACCGTAGTGTAAATAATTCCCCCTAGTCTTTGACGCTCTTCACAGTGAACTTACGGTTTGTCAAATGCCCCTGTAAGCATATAACTCTTTAGTGCGTTAAGGCTTAGGTCCCATTCCTTTGCCATCTAGCTACCTGCTCTGAATCCCGCTCCAGAAAAATGTTCTCATGAGAACCAACTACTTTGACTTCATCTGCATAAATGTAGCACGATGAAGTCAGTGTTTGACAAGTCGTGCATGCAGAGGAGAAACGGAAGTGGTCCTAGTGCTGATCCTTGTGAATTTCCGCTATTCAGCTGAACTGGTGTCGCCGTTTTCTCACCAACCGTCATAAAGAATGGTCTTTGTGGGACAAGGGAGCCTATCTACCGGTGCAACTGTCCTTAGATTCTGAATTCTCCTAACTTGGCGAACAACAGGCAATGATTCACTGAATCAAAAGCCCTGCTGAATTCCAGGTAGCATACCTCTACGGCTTTACCCCCATCTATTTTTTCAGTAACATCCTCCAAGAAGCACAATAGATTTGTTAGTCATGAATGTTGCCTAACTAATCCATGCTGTACCTCTGTCCTGAGTATGTTCCGCTCCAGATGCAGGTACAACTCTATTTCCCTCAATCACCAAATCAGTTCAGTTCATTTCGTTCGATTCGGTGCCCAGGACGGCGATGGCAGCTTACCGGGTCATCCAGTTTCTTGCACTGGTGAGCTCCAAAGATCTTCCGGTGCTGCGACAATAGGATAAGAGATCCCATTTCAGTGATATACATGTAGAGGAGCGACTTGGAGAAGACCCCCAGTCACAGCACTCCACTACGTGGGTGTTTGTGTAGTGCTGTGTCGCACACTGTCCGCTACGATGGGAGAGTCTCACCAAGAACCTCGAAGCCCGTAAGGATGAGAGACAATTGGTTTAAAAGGACAATCTGGGGTTTGTTTGAAGAAGAAAGTTGGAAAGGAAAGTCGGGAGATAGAATGGCCATTGTGATAAAGAGAGGAGGGGAAGGAGATAGGCTTCAGGAGTTTGACACAGTTACTGTCCTCCGATGAACAAACTACCCCATACGTCTGTAATATATCGTGGCCAAATAATGTTTAATGTGTATCGAAGAATCGATGCGCCATGTGTTGCTTTATTTTAAATGTTATTGTGTTAATAACACAGCGATGTCGGTAGAGGATTATATTCGCCGACGTTTCGGTTACCGTGGGCAACCTTTCTCAAGGCAGGTTTTACAATCAAATGACTCAGAGGAAAGGATCACAAGTTAACGGATATTTCATCGTGTGTGTGTCTCTGTGTGTGTGTGTGGTGGACTGAATGATTCATTGTCCATCTTACTAACTCCCATGGAGTCAAGTGGCACCGTGACCTTTGTCGTAATTGCGCGTTAGGGATGTTAGGGTAGTCCAAATGCTCGGGATATCGATTCCGTGAATTCTGTTGACAAATGCAGAGTGATTTTTAATGGCCAAAGCTTCGGCATGTTCAAAATCCGATTTGGAGGATTTTAGAGATGTTGTAGTCTATAGTGTGACCTTCTATGGCGTGAAGAGCGATCGCTGAGCCTCGTCCTTGTTTTGTGGTTTCTCTGTACACAAGTGTTCCCATTAATCAGAGTTTAGATATTTTACATTCTTTGCTGATATCTGATATCACACAAGGAGATCGAACTTCTTTAACCCAAAAAAATTAATACTGGTGTAGAAATTTGCCAAATGTCAACTTGATTTACTTTCAAACACGATTTTTGCAGATCAACCAACGGTGTTGCCATGGGATCTCCCACCTCTCCCATTGTATCCAACCTCTTTTTACATTCAATAGAATCAAATGCTTTCTCCAGTTTTCATATGCCACCACGTTTGTACGTAAGATACGCAGACGATAGTTTTGTCAACATTAAGTCACAACACACATGCGTTTCTTGATTGTCTCAACAACCAGTGCAGCTCCATCAATTTCACAATGGAGTCAGGGAATATGAACAGAGTCATAAATTTTCTAGACTGTCACCTCAGGGTGAAACACTCATGCAAATCCATCACCAGCGTTCACAGAGAACTGACACATTCGGATAAACTTTTACATTTTAAATCAGATTATCCGCAATGTGTAAAACGGACTCTTATCTCCTCTCTGGCTGACGGAGTCAAAAAGCTCTGTAATGAGGACAATAACCGCTAAATGGAAATGAAACGCCTCAGGAAGTGCTAGAAGACAATTATGATCCGCCACTCTTAGTGTCAACGGTTCGCCACCCGAATGGTATGTGGTCAGAACCACAAGGATTACGAGGACGGACTTAAGGACTTAAACTTGTTTTCCATTCGACGCACACGCATGAGGGGTGATTTAAATGAAGCGTTCAAAATAATGAACGATTTGTCCGCCATCAAAAGTGAGGAAGTATTCTCTGCGATCCCGGAAATTGGCACCAAGGGGCATAGCTTCAGACTCCAGTGTAATCACAGTAGGCTGCAATTCTAGGCAAGGTTCTTCACCAACAGGGTGATCCCACTGTAGGATAGGCTGCCAGAACACGTGATCAGATGCAGCACTGTAGTGGCATTCAAGACCGCCCTGGATGAGNGATAACAGTCTACCCAGGAGCGGCCTACTGAGGAGTAAGAAGGTGAGAAAACACTCGCAAGCTAGCCGGTAAGGTTTCATGTTACAGATGTGAATGTATGCTAGGGAAAAGTGTTTTCTGTTAGGTATTTTCTGTGAATCTACCAGATGCCAACATTTTACATTTTATGACAGTTCCGCCAGGTTTCAATGGCCAGAATCATGCGCCTTCATACTAACCTACATTAGCTTGGCCCAGACTTAGACCGCTGAGTCTCATCTGTCTGTTTTCAGAAACACCCCAGCTAGGAACGTTTACTGAGGATTGAGACAACTAGGCCTACCAGCGATCGATCGCTGGAATCAGCAATATGCAGTTTTGGAAGCTACAAACACCCGCCAACAACACAACAATCTGGACGCTCAATTGGCTAGAAGCCACATTTCGTCCTATGCATACTGAACTGAACTGTCGTCGAGGAATGCTGGTCGTTGATCAAATATAACCTCCTCAACCTCTAGGATCTTTCCGCTCCATGAGGATTTCGGAGGTACAAGTGAAAACCGCCTTGGTGGCGAGCAGCAGTAGCTAGGGCCATTAGTTACCGAAACCGAAGTTGATGAGCTTACAAACTAACCGGCTCTCACAGGTCGTGGGTTCAATACACCACCCACAGAAATGCAGTGGGTAACCTAGTGGGGGAGGAAGAAAGGTCATTTGAAATGAAGCTGGTCCAGAAAGTGAAGCTGCAGCCAAAGAGGTACTACGGGTATGTCCAGTCAAAGGGGTCAACCGGAGAAGAGACGGGCCCACTGGTGTATGATGTAGATAGGGTTATTACTGAAAACCAGAGTAAAGCTGATGCACGCTGCGCTTACTTTAGTGGCGTGCAAAGGTTAGGCTCTGGTGTTTGACGTGTTTCTCAGCCTTCGGCAACGGATGTAGTGGAGGAACTACGCGTAACGGTCGATCAGGTATCGGAGGTACTAGGATGACTTAAGGTGTCCCAAGCTGCAGGATCAGAAGGAATTAGCCCAGCGATCATCAAACCGATTGGTGATATACTTGTGGGGTCGATTTGCAGCTGTTTTAGGGCATCACTAGCTGAAGGGAGCTTATCGTCTGACTGGTAAACGGCCTTTGTAGTAGCCATACACAAGCGCGGTACAACGACAGATGGTAAGAACCACCGACCTGTTAGTTTAACTAGAGTACCATGCAAGGTACTAGAAAAGTAGTTGAAACGCATCTGGTGAAGCACCTGGAGCGGAACATACTCATGACAGAGGTATAGCATGGTTTCGTTAAGCAACGGTCATGCCTAACAAACCTGCTGTGCTTTTTGGAGAATGTTACTGCAAAAATAGATGAGGGTAAAACCGTAGAGGTATGCTACCTGGATTTCAGCAAGGCTTTTGATTCAGTGAATCATCGCCTGCTGCTGACCAAATTAGAACGTTTCGGAATCCAAGAACGGTTGCACAGGAGGATAAGCGCCTTTCTCCCACAACGATCATTCTTTGTTACGGTTGGTGAGAAAAGGTCAACACCAGCTCAGCTGACCCTTGGAGTTCCACAAGGATCAGTGTTAGGACCGCTTTTATTTCTTCTCTACATAAACGACTCGCCAAGCACTCTGACATCATCATGCCATAATATTATTAGTATTATCAGTAGTATTATTTGTTATTATTAGGATCTACCTTTGAGAAAGCCGTGTTGAGTTGGACACAGCATAGAGTGCAAAGGCCTCCGTACCCGAAACTATTCTCTTTAGAAAAGTAAAGGCTCAGGGGAGATACGATAGAAGTATTCAAGATAATGAAAGGCGTTAGACCAGAAACCCTGTTCCAGGAAGCGCTAGATGCCTGTAAAAGGGGGCACGATATGAAGCTATCCAAGACCCCGTCTCGATTAATAGCCCGATCACACTTCTTCAGTAACAGGGCAGTTGACATATGGACTAGACTACCTGTGGAGCTAGTAGAACTGCAGACGGCACTGACATTCAAAACGGCCCTGGACGAACGTCGGTGTAAACTTGTTCCTGAATTGGAGGTCTGACAAGCTAGCGAATTGAGAAAACAAGAGGATTAAAAGCGGGTCACTCAGATTGAATCTTTTTGTTTTCGATCTGCTACGTATTAAGATGTAGATGAAGATGAACGCTCATGTATAACAATCTCTCGCCTTGGAGGTGCGATGAGGCATCTTTCCCTTCCTATTTTCAGTCAGGAAGCTACGGCCCACTTTTCGCAGTGGTGGGTGCCATACTTGACCGCACACCACCGAAGGAATTCTGGACGCTCGATTGGCCGTGTCCATTTTCTGTCCTGTGCAAACTGAACTGAACTAAACTGAACGACCTGGGGCTCATTTCATAATTTTGACGTAGTTAATTCTAGTCTCTTAATTACCAACTAGTGTGAGATAAACACCTACAAGCACCGATTTTCCAGCCACACAGCCTAAAACTGTGGCACACGAATGTGTGCAGCGTTGGAAACAAATGGGGTGAGCTAGCGATCAGGAGCGATATTGTGATCCTTACTGAAACTTGGTTATCCAAAAGCGTATAAGTCGAACAACAAGTCCCTCCAAACTTTACCCACTACAGAACTGATAGGGAGGGCAGGTGAGGGAGTGGGGTCCTACTGCTCGTCGTCGGCAATATATCTAGTGGGAAATACCTGAGCTAACACTCCAACCAAACAGTGCAAGCTATTGACTGCATTGTAAGAACTAGTGGCCGACACTTTTGCATATTAGGTGTCTAAAAATCACCAAACTCCAGACCGTAGGATGATCGAGCGCTAATAGATCTCATTGTCACAGTCGGTTGGGGAAATCACTCGTCGATTATAGTGGGGGATTTCAATCTACCCGGAATAGAGAGGCAGTATGAAGACGACGGATAGGGCCAAGCAGAACATGAATTCATGAACTGCTTCCAAGCGGCATCACTCTACCAGTACGTGAGAAAACCAACGCGTATCCGGCTAGGGTAGAGACCCTCTACCTTGAATTTGGTTCCCTCTCACGACAAGCGAGTGAGGTCAGCTACCTAAGACAGGAGGTTCCTCTCGGTAAAAGCGATCAGTATGTACTGCTTCTAGAAACATGCATTGCGGAAGAAAAGCCACCCCGCAGGTGGTGCCGCGATTTTGGGCGGATGAACGTAGAGGACATGAAGCGAGATGCTCAAGCCTGAGCATGATTCCCGCAGGGAACAGAAGCGTCCATCGATCAACGATGGGAATAATCCGCGACCAGCTATTAGAGCTGACGGAGAGGAATGCCTCTTTGCAGCCCCGTCGGGAAAGAGTACCCACAAACAGCAGTGGTGGAAGCCGACCATCAAACGCGCCATAGGGGAAAGGACTAAATGGTGGAATGCATTTGTTCTCTCAGGGGGCATGATCAATGGCTTCAATATAAGAAGGCGAGAAACTATGCAAAAAAGCTAGTAAAACAGGCGAAATGACCTTCGTGGTTAAAATCGCCAAGAGAGCACGCCAGGGACCCAAGAGGTACTATGGCTATGTGCAATCGAAGACTGCAATAAGACACTCGGTAAGCACTTTGGAGAACCCCGGAGGTGGGCTGTCTGTCTCAGATTAAGAAAAATGTGAGACGCTCAGGTATTTCAAAACCGTCTATAAAACAGACGATGGGCGTGCGGTTTCACGAGATTTTTTAGACACTCCTCCAATGAGTGATTTGGAAGTCTCATCTAGTAGTGTTCTTGATGTCATGGAGGGCTTGGATGTAAACAAGTCCGCTGGTAGCGACGGGCTACATCCCGCCGTCATCAAACCACTAACTCCTGTGCTCGCCCCTGTGATAACCGCACTCTACTAGGAGTCTCTAAGGGTTGGGAGAGTACCTGGAGATTGGGCGACTGCCACAAGGTAGCCAGAGTGGAGATAGGAAGCAATCTGGCAATTAACGACCCGTAAGCTTGACCAGCGTGCTGTGTAAGGGCTTAGAAACCATTAATAGGAATGCTCTCTGTGAGCACGTCACTCGACATAGGTTAATTAGCTCTGCTCAGCACGGCTTTCTCTAAAAGAGGTCGTGTTTGAGCAACCTTCTTCTTTTCTTAGCCGAGGCTACGAAAGAGGTTAGCTGAAGGTTAGAAAGTCGAAGTGTGCTACCTGGACTTCAGGAAAGCTTTCGACTCGGTATATCACCGGCTCCTGCTAGTAAAACTCAGGGGTTTTGGTCTTCTAACAACTCTAGTTAGATGGATAGAAGCTTTCCTCACCAACCGAACTTATAGAGTTCGGGTGGGAGAAGCTCTGTCAAACGTTGGCAACGTATCCAGGGGAGTGCCTCAGGGCTCAGTGTTAGGTCCGATGCTCTTTCTGCTGTTCATAAATGACTTGGTCCAAGAGCTAGCTGGTCTTGGGACTTGGAGCTAAATGTCACCAAGTGTCACATTCTAAATACCGTAGGGCTTCCGGTTCGAGTGGCTACGACCACTGAACCGGCGGTCTTCACTCGCGTAGACTGAATGCTGGATCTGGGAATTTTGATCAGCGAGGACTTTCAGACCAGTGATCAATACCTGACCGCCGCACAAGAAGCGGGGGGGGGAAATTGTTCCAGCTCGAAGCGGCCCTGTCGTCAAGGAAGGCTGANTTTTCCTACCTCTATATAAGGCCATGGTTAGACCGCAGTTAGAATACTGAGTGCAGGCTTAGGCGCCTTACTTGAAGAAGGATATCATCTGCATTGAGAGGGTTCAGCGCTGAGCTACTAGGATGATCGCGGAGATGAGAGGTAAGTCATATAGGGTGAAGTTAGAATCCCTAGGGCTTTTCTCCATGGAGAGGAGACGCCTGAGGGTCGACGTTATTGAGACCTTAAAAATAATGGAGGGGCCGACTGAGCGAGAAGCCGAAAGCCTGTTTACCCGAGCACCGCTTGAGTCAACAAGGGGGTATCATCTGAAGCTAATGAAGCCCAGGAGCCGACTCAATCTCAGACACAACTTATTCACGAGTAGAGTGATAGATGAATGGAACCAACTACCGTCCTCATGACTAGACTGTAGGACAGTCGAGGAGTTCAAAAGGCAACTAGATGGGAACTGGATCAGCCTCTATCCTGAGATTCGGTAGAGTGCCTACTATTGAGAGTAGCTGTTCCATGCCGACTATTTTCCAATAACCTTCTCTTTCAGATACGGACCCCATAAGGGAGGCTGTTCCGAACGAAGAAATCGGCTGTGGTCAAACGGTTGACAAGAAGTCGGAGCTCGGTAAGAACGTGGTTCTGGCTGGAGCAATAATCTGGACGCTCGATTGATGAAAGCCTTTATCGTTTTGTGCAACGTGACCTGAACAGACAGACAGCGCCGTTTGTTATGGCAGATTATCCCAGTGTGACATCACAGCTGACCAAAATGACTGTGACACCAGACGAAGTCCTTCAAGAGATAGCTACCCTAAATAAGTTCAGGAGAGCGGGACCGGATGGCATCCACCCTGCTTATGTTAAACGTTTAACGGAGGTGCTCCAACGGCTTCTGTCAATGCTGTTTCAAGCGTCTCTAGAGAATAGCAGCAGATTGGAAAACAGCGACGACAGTTGCTTTGCATAAATCTGGGTCCAAGCAAAAAGCCGAAAACTACAGACCAGCAACTGTGACGTCGATTCTATGCAAATGTCTAGAAAGGATTGTACGTAATTATATGGCTGCGTACCTCGTAGAGCATGAGATAATACCGCCTGCTCAACATGGTTTTATTAAGAGGAAGTCTTGTCTATCAAATCTACTAGCCTTCCTCGATGAAGTCACACGACGCTTAGACGAAGGACAGCATGTCGTGGTCTGTTACCTGGGTTTTAGCAAAGCCTTTGACTCGGTAGGTCATCATGGTTAGACCAAAAATGCGATTCTTAGGAACTGAGGGGGGGATTAAAAAGGGGGTACACTGCTTTATAACTAACCACACCTTCCGGGTCAAGGTTGGTATGCACTTATCGGTGCCGACCAGCATGACTAACCGTGTCCCTCAGGTTTCTGTGCTAGACCCACTGCCATTCTTGATGTTCGTCAACGATCTGCCATGGGAAATCAACAACCTGTGCTTCATGTTCGCAAACGACTTCAAGGTGGCCAGAGCGAATGCATATCAGAACCTGCAAGCGGTTGTACGGGGGTCCGAAAAGTGGGATCTTCCGCTAAACCTAGCCAAATGTCAGCTTCTAACAGCAGAAACTGAACATAACATACA
>UZAN01047057.1:0-27452 GCA_900618425.1 Echinostoma caproni
CCAAGCCACATCGAAAATCCATATCGAATAATAATCGCTCGATTCAGTTCATGTATGTAGTATAGCTACTCAGGCCCGCATCAAACAGTTCGATCAAACGATCGATCGATCGTTGACTGTTTGTCGCGAATTCTGGTCTTGCAATATGACCGATAAGATGGGCAAATTTACAATTTGATCTTGCGAGTAATTTGGATTTTCGCTACATCAATATGGCACGTGAACCCTAACTTAGTTTTGAATATAAGGCCAGATTTATTCCCCCAACGGATTGGTAAATCCCTACATGGTACAGAAAACCGTTAGATGAGGGAGATGCTATAGTCCGAAGCATGATTTCAGGTATACACCATGGTGACGTAATTGTGTTGGATTTTCTGATCCCATTACCGACTATTTTATTCCTGTATATCGTACCCAGCACCGCTCTGTTACAGGCGTATAGAAGCAATTGTGTAACGCATATTCCATTTACCGTATAATTGCATCAGATTAACTGGGAAACCATTGTGCTTGAAGGATAGAGAGGGATAGTCTTTCATCTGTATTCAACCAAACTAGGTGACCATAATATGTCGTTCCGTTCGGCACGACAACCGGTGGATACTGTTGAGAGTCGGTTATACTCTTTCAGCCTCAGAGTTTGTAATAACTGGAACTCCCTCTTTCACCTGCTCCAAACATCACCGAGTCATTCAAGTCACGGTTGGATGAAGCATTGAAATATCGAAATACTGTTCAACACCGGTGAGTGAGAGTTATAATTTACTATTCACTTGTACTAAAAATAATTTAAATTGGAATTCGAATTCATTCCACGCCCAATCAACAAGATCGTCTAGGTTCCAAATCCATAGGGAACCAACAATTTAATTTCTTTCCATAAAGATGTTATCTATTTAGATGGCGAATGTTTGGATTGGCCTATTCGGTTTTTCGCAGGAACCAGACACTATTGATGTTCGGTGTGGGTTTCACTCAGTGGGAGATCGGTAAGGCCCCATTATTTGAATGCATTTAACTGCGATGGAAATGTTTGCGATAACTGACAAAGAGCACGCACTGGCCAGCTGTTTCGTTCTGTTTTGGACTCGACAGCTGTGCGCACGTTTTGTGTCCGCGTGTCAGGACTCGAACTGCGTACATTCGGATCGGCGGAACTTTAAACCCTTACCCCAACCGAATAATCCAAAGATTCACCATCTAAATTGACGGAGCCATTCGCACAAGGTAATAAGCCTCGACCGTATGGCTCAGGGGTAATGGTTTGAAACCACAAAACGGAAGCTGACGATTCTAGTCTTAACACGGGGACAAAAACTAAGCACTGCTGACGAGTCCCAAACAGGACGAAACAGCTGTCCAGGGAGTGTTTTAGTTGGTTATAACAAACATTTCCACTGCATTTAAATGTTCTTCATTCAACTTAGGAGAAAATCGAATGCTAGCCGAGAGAGTTCAATGAAGAATGAACAGTATCGGATAATAAAAACACTACAGGGTCTATTTTTCTTAATTACTGTGTGCTTCAGATCTCGTTCTAATCATGGCTGAAAGAAAACCATTTTTTATTTCAATTCCATCAAAAAATTTACTTTTCACCAAAAATGCATGTATATATAATGAAACAAAAATAAACCGTACAAAATCCAACCTTTTCTCGTAGGGTCAAATTTCGGGTCCCAGAAACGTTTGTTAGCATGTTCGCACGTGCAGTTCGCATAGGAAACGGGCGATTGGAAGTCATGGGTAACGAGAATAGGCGTGGCTTTGTGAGTAGGGCGGGGCGGGGCGGTAAATGCGAGACCTCATTGTTCGTACATAATTCCGACTGGTCTCAAGTAGTAAGTGAGGAAGTGATATGTGTATTGCAGTTTGGGGCTGATATAGTGCAAACTGATGAGCATCTCGCTGAGAAGGTTCTGTTACACGGTATGGAGCACGAAAAACGGGGCAGAAGGATTGAATTGCAGAATGAGTTTAAAAATCGATCAAAAATAAGAGTATATGATATTCCAATAAGCGGGCGAATAGTACCTGAATGTTTCCATGCAAACGACCAGTCTTATGTTTTTGTGCATTAAAGCGAAATGTTGTTTTTCAAATTTGTCTTCTTTGACTTCTTTCTACCTAGATGCTGATCCATGTAAGGGACCAATTTCACTTGCCACAATCCATACTCCTGACAAACATGAAACAAACAGTCCGGAAACAAGGGAACTAACAATGGATAGGAAAACAAGAACCAATGANGATAGGAAAACAAGAACCAATGACTGTCAGTCGGACTAATTCATTTATCGACTCTCGGCGCGCGGTAAACTGAGGCGTACGACACCATCTGAATGCCTAGGTCATATTATGGATCGATAAATGATTTCTGTGCCTAGTTTTTCTAATCACAGCTTTGATGTATGCATATGAAATGCATTGAAAATATCCGTACTAATTTGGTAACGCCAACGTTCTTGTTTATAGATGACCAGGCTCGGTTTTCGAAAGAACAAAATAAAACGGAGGTAATCAAATGAATGAGAAGGGGCTCCTTGAAATTAATTTAACCAAACGATGGTAATTTGCGACATGGATCTGGAATCCGACTAAAACAGATTACATACAAAACCATGTCTAGGTTTGCGGAGAAAGTGGATAATGATGATGATGATGATGATGACTATGTGTAACACAGATGTACGATTTCTCTCACGCTACTGAATGATGAGGGGTGAAGGAAAGAAAAGAGTCGGTAAAACGACACTAATAGGCAACTTTAAAAGTTTGCCTAAATTTCACAAATTTGGGTTTTCGCTGTTGCTGTCCCCATCTAATTCTAATGGAAACTATACCTTTTTCATTTTAAGATGTCCGAATATCAGTTTAAGATGTCATGTTGCTATGTGAAAAACAACGAACTACGGGACATTATTCATTAAATCCCACCATAATGCAGTTATATTGATGACAGTTTTATCCTTTCCGGTCAAAGAATTTTACCCAACATAATATTGGATCATTTTCACCGAGGTCACGCGTCAATCAGCTTTACGATGGACACAGGATCAGGATACGTTCCACTTTCTTGATATTAACCTGAAGAAGGAGCCCAATGAAAAGTTACGTCATTCAATTCTTCGAAAACGGTCAACAATTTCATTCCCAAAGTTTCTTTCCAATCAAATTTTAACGAAACAGTCCTTTAGGCCTTTAGAACTCGAATGATTTGCTCTAAGGATCTAACGAAGGAAGAACTAAGATTCATCCAATTTAGACTCGTGAATAATGGATATCCGGAGCGTTTCATCGAGAGACGAATTTCTTCTCTGGTGATTCTCTACCAACACTTAAGCAGCATCGGATTCAGAACTTATCCTCCTCCTCCGCCAGCCCGAAAATCAAACGACCGATCGGGTTCATTTATCGTTCGGTTGGATAGTTTAGCCACAACAAGTGACCTGGTGCTTGCCCCTTTTCCGTAGCATATGATATCAGTCGTATACATTTTGCACAAGACTCTATGCTGTCCGAGTTGTACACGGTCTTTTTCAGTTCTATGCTGAACATTGCCAACGTTCAACCCCATTTCATGTCTTCCGCTACCAGCCCCCCACTCCTTTTGTACCGAGAACACTTCATTCATGAGACCTTGAAAATTCGTGGTGAGCACTGTTCAGTCTACAGCTCTTTTGCCAAGTGGCCAGATGAAAAATGAGGTCATCGTGTGAAAGACCTCACCAAACGCTGAAGCATGTTCTTTTTTGTTTCGTATTCAACCAAGCCTTCGTCGGTTTGCACATGGTGGCATAACTCTGACTGAATCGTGGGTTGCATTGTCCAGTATGTGTGCAAACGAGATCATACAAGATCATCGACCGTACATATTTCTGTTGAGAGTGGGACGATATTGAAGAGGTCCCTAAATCAGTATGCCAGTAGGACGCACGTGGATCCGTGGAAACAGTGGTCCCATCGAATGTTTACACCTCGTACAGTGCAAGGTACTATCCATAAAACAACATCACATCTTAAACTGATTTTCGAATATCTTAAACTGAAAAAGGCATAGATGATTTATGATCGTGTCCTTCAGTTATGGCGTACGCAAATGCGTCTCGTCTGTGTTACTCACGTGATCATCACGAATGAACGGAACAGTCGAGTGCACGGAATCCGTTAGGGCAGCCTTTTTGTACGGCAATTCCCAGTCGAACAGCGATTTCAAATCCATCCACTGAAATCGATATTCGTTCTGATGCAAGTCGTCCACGTGATAAGGGATCGTGCTGTGCCGATCGACCAGTGGCACAAACCGGGCCCCAACTGCATACGCGCACATAGCTAAAAAGGACGCGGATGTTGTCAGCACTTGATTTTCAGTTGAAAACAAATAAACCAAACAATTTTTACAAATGAAAGATAACTGTTTTATTCCAAAATCACCAATCACCTCGACGATTTCACTGCTTTCAAACTACTTTTCTTTGTCCCAGTATGTGCTCTTTTCGGTCAAGTGCTTTGTAAATTATTGTTTTGATGTTTGCTTCTCTTTGAAAATGATTACAATCCCGGAAAAGGTTTGGTGTTATGAATAATTACAGCGTAGTATCACTGCGCGGCAGGAAAGAGTGAGGTGAGATTTTGAACAAAAGCACCAGTAGCGTTAGGAGTTTGGGAAAATGGGTGGTCCAAGAAGAGTAGAATGGCCGTAGAAGATAGAATAGTACTTTGTAGAACACCCGCAATAAACTAGGATTGCTCTCGAATTGAGTGCGTAAACACGGACTGAGAATGAACCGTTACAATGGAAGTTTCTATCCAAGCGAGTAAACACGGGGAGAAGCGAATAAATTATGTGATAATTTGACGCCAAGGTATTTTACTATTGTTGATTTCGATACTGGTCCCCTATTGGCAGTGGAGTGGGGGACCTATTTGTGGGCACTGAATATGGTACATCGGCCAAGAGGGAAAGCACAACATCCTGACATTTAGAGGCATTCAATGAGAGAGAACGGGACATGGACCAACTAACATCGTCGTTTAGCTTGCTTTGAATTGCTGAAGCCTCTTCAGGGGTGGATACTTTGCAATCTAAAACAACGTCATCTGCGTATTTACAGCCAATGAGTGCAGGAAGAATGAGAAATTGTTTGACACACTATAAAGAAACATTGGGAAAATTTTGCACTTCGCAGAACACCAAAATAAACTGAGCGAGTGGAGGATGATTGCCGTTGAGGCACGTAAACCGCCTTCTATTTGTGGCACGATAGCGGATCGATCTACTAAAATTTGCATTAACACCACTTTCGGTAAACAGGTTGAGTAGTACTGATCGATCAAGACTGCTGAAAGCCTTTTTTATGTCATCTGGTGGTTTAACTTCTCTTATCTCGTGTTGAAATTATTGAATTAACACGGTATGCAACGGCATCAAGTGTTGAGCACGAAGAACGATATGCAGATCGATGTACGGAGATACTGTACGATCAACCGGTTATCGTCCATAGTGGTGTGCGGTACCGTCTCCTAGTATGTTTCCAACTTTGTTGTAGAACAAGTGTCAAGCAATTGCCGCGAAAGTTAAATGTTTAGAGCTTCCATTTGCTAACCGAATTCCTGGAAGACTTGGACGCTCATTCCCAAGTAAATCTGCCATGTTAGTTTTAGTCATCCCGTTAGAGCTCATAGATATTGTCTGATTGTGTTTGTCACAGAACAGTTATGATAGCTCAAACAAGACTGAATTTTGCAGCAACCTTTCAAATCTTACGGGCTTTTAAACTCTTCTAAACATTTAACTGTGTAAAGGTTACAGAATAGAGCGCGCGCACGAAAACAGCCTCCTACATCCGACCAGAGAGTCTGCTCTACCAGCTGGGGGTTTGAGGCCGCTGTCAGTTCTTTACCCGCTTCGCATTTGGCTATCCGGCCATAATAATGGGCTATATACAAGTAATCTAACTTCCATGGCATGTTTATGGCACACCTTACATATGGAAAACTTGTCGAAATGGATCACCCAATGAAGGATGGAAAAAACGGGATAATACATAAAAAGAACTCACAAATTTTCACATCTTCCAAATCCTCATCAAATGTTGGACATTCCGGATGTTTATTCAACGCTTTTTCCACCAGCAATTTCAAAGTGGCCCGCGAAAGAACGTAACCAGCCCCACCGGATAGATGCCCACTTTTTATGATGTGCTGACCGTCAATTTACAGAAAAAACGATTGAGGTTTGGGGTGATGATGGCAAGAAATATTGTTTACTAATTAGCAAGTTTATTGTACCAATGATTGGTAACTGATTATATTTTAATCGGAGTTGTCTACAGATTAGATTGGGGTGAAATGGGTGCATCATTCTGGCTTTGTTCGCTTACACGTCATATGTTTCAAAATTGCTGATCAAATATCTGTGCGATTCACGCGCCCCTGATTAGAAGAAAACAAACAGTTGGACCCGCGTTTCCGACTGGATGAGAAAACAGAATGTGAGCAATGGAAGAGTTGAATCAATTTCACAGGTGAATTCATCGTATATACAGCAAGTGAAGCGTGAACTGAATAGGTAGGAAGCACTGGACAGCTGTTTTGACTTGGTTGGTCCTCATCAGCATTGCGAATTCATCGACGAAAGTAGTCAGGTTGTCACTCTATTCAACCGAGTCATAACCCTCGGGTGGTTGGTTAGTGCTGAGATGAGCGAGGTCTGTGGCTGACAAAAAGCTGGCGAAGATGGGTTGTGCTATATCGTCCAAATGGAAAGAAAAGCGGTCGTCTGATCAGCTGCTTGGTGGCCCAGTGTGTAGCATGTTTGCGTTCTGCTCATGAAGTCGCGGGTTCGATTCCCAATGGCGTCGATGGATTCGCGCACTGCTGATGAGAGCCCACCAAATCGAAACAGCTGTCTAATAGTGCTTCCAAGCTCTTCAGTTCACGTTTCTGGCTAAATACAGGACGAAGAGTGACTGAGATCTATCGTAACCCTTTCATTTTCTTTAGTAATAAAAGCATCAATTTTGACCTGGTGACTACTGTTTAATAATAGTTCGACCTAAAAAATCACATCGTGCGTGTTACGATTTCTCTCTTTATCTGACCACATTGGATAATGCATTATTAACATTTTGACCGAGAAGCCGAAAATAAGTATTTTCTTATGTGGGATTTGTCTGCATTTATTTAGGATAAAATTAGCGCGGTACTTTCATAAAAACCGCTTTTTTTGAAATTCCTCGCCTGAAGGACGGTTCAGATCATAACACTTAGCGATTTGTAAGTGCAACCTTCTTTATTTGACCATTTTCGAAATGTAATTTGGTGCAGTATCGCACTTTACAGTGTATTTCGCTGACCAATAGGGTCTATGAGAGTTCACTATGGGTCTTGCTTTTCCATGTTATGTTATTTCGATAGTTTAAGATTTAAGTCATCTAAAATGGATCAATTATTTTTGTTGACAACTGATGGATGGATACAAATGCGATTGAAATGTTCGTGATAACCAACAAAGTGCACAGTGGACAGCTGTTTTCTCCTGTTTGGGACTGGTCAACAGTGCATAGTTTTTGTGTCCCCGTGTCAAGACTCGAACCGCGATCAGTCGGGTCGGGACTTCAAATCCTTACCGCTGGTGCCTCTGAACAATCGAGTGGGCTAATCCAAGTTTCACACTCTGATAGATGGATATTTCGAAAATCTTGCTGATTTAACGGTAAATCAGAAAACCTCGCAGGTATAGAAGTCAACCACAGATAGAATATTGATGAAGCCCCAAATCACATCGTGCCTGTCTGAATTCCAGGGACAGTGAAAGTTCGTTATTCGAGTTTGACTTCAAGGATATCATTGTCGCCATGTGTTTCCACATTGATCCATAGACGCAAACGACCAATCACAAACAGGTGGACAAATGAATTAGCGCTGAATCAAATTTACATATAGGTTATGAAAAAATTGGGGTGAAAATGTACTTACTACTAATACATGTGCACTTGTCTCAATGGAAAAAAATACCAAATACGGCTTGTTATTTCAGTGCTTACTCCATAAACTCAGGCCATATTGCAACAAGGCTCCCCGTGTCGACTCATGGTCACCAGAGGTTCTCGGGCATGACGAGGACAGGACTGCATTCAGGTCGCTCGAAAACATGGACTCCTGGAACGGTCAATTGAGTATTACGATGCTATTTTTACTTAAACTGATGCTAATCTGCGCCTGTTCTTTGTGACGATTGGCAAAATAAAGTGTTTCATTGGGAGTGTGTAAACTGACTCATTTTAGTTATTGTCCTGGATTGTCAACTGACTCGAACCGGATGCTGACAATGCATCTATAAGCATCACATATCACGACCACCAGTTTGTCTTTCGTTGCCCAGCTGATATAAGTTCTCTTTCTTGAATAATATACCAACAGTAATGTCAAATAATCGATCTGTCCATCATATACTTCTCCGATTTATTACCAGAGAGACACCGGAGCCTCTTCATCTGTGGTCTATTTTTAAAATTTTTAAAATTTCACTTTCTTTTATTGAATTTATGCAAAGATACAATCTTCAGCAACAGGAAAGCGGCCAATCAAACGTCTACTATTCGACACAAAAATGGGGAAAGTCAGGTGGTGGTGGTGGTGGTGGTGGTGGTGAGATTCGAACACAGCCCCGGAGTGATAATTTGGTGACGTTAGTGCCGGGCCACCACCGCCCTATATCAAACACACACATTAGAACATAGAAAAGTGGCCGCGTAATTCCGACCTAGTCTAACGATCAGCCGACTGTGAGGATGGTAGAGAACACCAACGCGGAATACCGGAAAATATCAAGTTGTGCACAAACATGTGATGTCTCTCGATTCCAAACACCCGGCTATACAGCGAGTGCCTAAATTCCAGGAACACTCAAACTTTGTGCTGTAGGTTTGACAACGAGGAAATCAGTGCTTATTTCTCTATGTAATGATACTCAAAGCTCCGGCCAATCATAAAACTGGAAAACATTCAATCACCGAAAGGGCACAGAATAAACTTTACGAGTATATCAAACGTGGGTGCGAGGGTACCTCATTGTGACGATACACAGTGCACGTGCTTTTGCTTCGAATAAGAAGCTAAAGTTGCTCATTTTTCTGTAGCTCAAAAGAAACCATACATTTTCCACACTGCTGATCTTTGTTGCGAAAGGTAAAGTGAAGCGTTTCCCCAGGTTTTTCTAAGCCATCGCGTTTTAATAATCATCTGGTTTTGCCAAGTTACTCGAACCAGTTGCTGAAATGACATTACATAACCACCAACGGTGCGTATTTTCGTTGCCCGAGTGACGTTAATTCTTCTTTCTGGATGTCATGACAACAGTAGAGGGAAAACTTTTTGACCTGTTCATGCAGAACTTATTCTCTTCCTCCTCAAATACCGCCGATTCACTTAGGTGCGTTGAACTAACAAACTTGGTGTTCAGCTTACTGTAATCTATACTATATTCAAAGCCGATTTAAAAGAAACTAACTGATTGTACTTCCTGTGTTGCCTTGATTGAGTTCATGGGAGTGTTCGCGGCACACGTTTTCGTTCACGTTTTTAATCAAATGTCTGTTCCAATTGCCCAGAATAATCAATTAGTCTGTCAACGCGTTCTTGTTGTTTTCGACCGGAAAAAAACTCAGACTAACAAAGATTTTTACAGACTTGTAATAAAAGGTGAGAGTTAGGTGGCAATAAATTGCCCGTTGCGATAGTCCCGTGCAAATGACGATCAAACATAGATACACCGGAATATGCTCAGGGCCTCGTGCGTGTCTGTGGCTAGGCGACCACGAATGTGAAGTGTTACAATGCCTGTGAACTGATTATCTACTCGGTAGTGTACACCGGTACGTGTTGGCTCAACTTCACACCACCGGTTCGACTTTTCTGTTTATTTTGATTTGACTTATATGGCGGGGACTTTGAATTTCGGCAGTGTTTTTTGAAATTGGACAACTATTTACGTTTTTTGCAGTAGATACTGTTGACCCTACACGTTTACATCAGCTCACCAATTTTTCAAGGTCAAATGCTGACCTACACCTTCTACTTTATGAAATCTTTCTGTGTTTTCGCGAATGACGTTGGAGTTTCAGCGTGAGGAAACCGTTACAAACGGTTGAGAAATAAACATCAAGGTCACCATAAAAATCATCGCGCAGGCTGGCAGGTTGCGCTCCGGCGAAGCTCTATCAACAGGATGACCATTCTATCCATTTGTTCGAGTAACATTCGCTCACTTGTGGGAAAAATCGATGACGTCCAGAATCTGGTGCAACAGAAACAATGCAAAAGTGTGGGAGTCATTTTACTTCAGGAAAGCTGGTTACACCCAGACATTGAGGAGGGTATGGTCAGAGTGGACGGTTTTAATGTTTTCAGGAGTGATCGGATTGTGAAATTTCGCAACAGAGGTGGCGGAGTGGTCACTTTCGTAAATCGAATTTGGTGCAAGAACACTCGTTTGGTTTTTTCCTACTCAACAAGTAAAATTATATGTACTTTTGTTTGCTGCAAGCTCCGCTTTCTCAGCAGATTTCGCTTCATTTTCTTTGTGAATATTTATATCGCCCCCAACTTAAGACTACTCTCTGATACTGTAGTAACACACTTCGCCAGTTGTATTGACCAGTCCTTATGTATTACCGCTGGTGACTTTAATCAGTTTGATACTTCCTTTCTAACCACTCTAGGCTTAGAGAACCTTACCAACTTTTCAATTCGTACCAATGCCTTTCCTGATGGCATTTATGCAAATAGTCCCAGTATGGAGTATCAAGCTTGGATAAGCCCATTCGATTGTTCAGAGGCACCAGGCACCAGTCTCAATATGCTTCTCTTTTTAAACGAGCCCCAATTAGCACTTCTGACCACTTTACCATTCTTCTTCACCCCAAAATATATTGTAAAACCAATCAGTGCCTTCGTACACGACCCATCTCTCGTACGCTACAGAAGAGAAATTGTTCTCCTGAGAACTTGTTCCGACTGCGGGACTTAGTTTCTTCCACTGACTTTTCTGTGTTCTTCCATAATCAGCTGTCTTCTTCTTGTGAACACCTTATCGACTATCTTAATTTCTGCTATGACCAATGTTGTCCTGTTGAAATTATTTATATTCGAACCGATAGGTTTTTCTCTCCCCTTCTTACGAGACTTCGTCGTGCTAAGGAGAGTGCATATACGGCCGGCAGGCGTAAGTGTCGAAGAGTTCTCTGTTCTGATTAGAGTAGAAGTAAGATGCCTGAACGGAGTGTACATTGAGACTGTTTTTTTTGCAACAAAAACTCGTGAGATTTGGACTACCTTGCGGAAACTCTGTGGCTCACGCATCAGTTCTTGTCCCAACATTTAGCTACTTAACCGTCAATTTGCTTCTGTGCCTGTATCTAGCTCCCTCCCACCTCCTTTTCCTACCCGTGATGCAATAAGCCGTGTTTCTCCGGATGAGCTTCTCCAAGTTTTGAGGAGACTCAAGGCCAATAAAGCTCATGGTCCCGATGAATTAGCACCTCATTTGTTGAAATTCGGTGCTGACCTGCTTGTGACACCCGTTACTGAATTTTGTAGTACTTGTTGGTCATCTGGAACGATCCCCGATTGTTGGAGGTCAGCCAGGATCAGACCAATCCAAAAGAAAGGATCGTCAAACTGCCGTCCTATTGCCTGCACATCTGTTGCTGAAGCAGCACAGATGTGCAGGCAATGAAAGTGTTCTGCTACACCGCATGATAGCCCAGTGTAACTCCCATAATCCATTAAAATTTGCTTATAAACCCCATTCATCCACACTTGATGCCGTTGCTCATATTGTTCATTCTGTTGCTTCCGTCTTGGACAATGGCGCTGGTACCACTCATTTAAATTTTCTTGACTATACAAACATTTTTGGTTCTCTCGACGGAAGACTGCTTATTGATCGTCGTCCTGAGTGTGTTCTAACTCCTGAAGTCTTGAATGTACTAATCAACTACTGTTCCCGTAGGACTCAGTTTACTTCATTCAATGGTGTACAGTCTTCTTCTATTAACATTGAAACTGGTGCTTATTCAGGGCGTCATTTTGTCCCCTTTCTTGTTTTCTATGTATATACAAAATCTGTCCGTTCCCGCCAACTTTATTGCTTGTAAGTATGCTGATGATATTGTGATTGGTTGCCCGGCCCCTATTTCAGACAGTTTTCGACCTCTCCAGGGCAGTCTTAATGAACTTCACGATTGGTCTGTGACCCGATCCCTTAAACTTAACGTCAGTAAGTGCATCGAAGTTTCATTTAGTCTTAAAACCGGTCCCCGTTATTTTTCATTAGTTGATAATCTCCCTGATCTTAGAATAAACAATCAAAGTATTCCCAAATCTGCATCTGTTAAATACCTTGGTGTCACTCTTACCCATAACCTGTCCTGGTCTGCTCATGTCATCAACGTTTTCACTAGTGTTCGAAAACTGTCCTTCTATGCTTACAGGCTCAGGAAACTAGTCGTACCACATAACCTTATTATTAAATTTGTGATTGCCTGCATTCTTCCACACTGGCTATACTGCTCTTCGATTTTTTTTATCCCTGGACTAAAGGAAAATGATTTCTCTTTATTTTCAAGATCCCTTAAACTTTTGCTCCGCCACAGTGGAGTTGATAGAGTTGTTTTAGTTGATTTCTTTATTTCCAAGTATCTTGACGCTTGTGATACATTCATTGACAGGATAACGCGTGATCAAGGGTATTATCTGCACCAAGATATCGTGAAAGCCCTGTCAAATCCCCGGACAAGCTCCAAATATCAACTTCTTCCTGCGCGGACTTCCACTTATCGAAACAGTGTAATTCCTTACCTACCTCGTTTACTAGTAAATCGTCAGAATATTCTCACCCATCTCAGGGAAAATCTCTTGCATAGTCTTTCTCGCAATTTATTAAAGTGTAGAATTTCTTACATTGTCTTTTTTTGTTTGCACTTGTTATACCTATCCACTGTAAAAGTCATAAACTGCTGAAAATTCACCCTTTTGGTGCATAACGCTTTTCTTAACTTGACTTGATTAGCACAGTTGATTGCCTTTCAAGATCCGTCCATCGTTGTTTCGTGCATAACCCCATCACTGTTGCTAGCATCTGTAACATTCAAACCCCGTCCATTTCGTTACAATGCTAGTAAATTACATTTAGAGAAGGAACACTTTCGTGCTTTCCACTTGAATAGATAATCCTGAAATCAAGTGAATACGCAATGTTTGAAGCGCACCTTTTACCCTCATCTCAATAGGTGAGTACTGCTGAAAACTGCAATCACATTTGAGCGGTTTGTGTGATCCATCAAGCTCTTCGCAGATCAGATCAGAGCGAGAATGTGACCAAGGCGTATAATGGGAGAATTGCCACCGCTTCGGTGAAACGTACCAGTTTCACATCATCAAAAGAACTTATGATGTGGCTTTTTTGCTTCAGGGGACCGGGGCATCAATGCAAAATCGGGAAACAAAACATGATTCAAACAGTATTCCTAATTGGACAGGACGATGAAGAACAACTCCTCGTAGATTATAGTATTATCCGTCGAACTGGCAGGATTCCATCTTTTAGAGTGGCAGGATATCTTCTGAAAGCAGTGCTTCAATTTCCGTTGGAGGTTGGTTTTCAGATTAGTACATGCCATAAGAGATTTGAAACAATCGTGATCGACCGAAACGATTGCTATGGATCTCAGAGAAAATGTCTTTGGTAATTACTATTCTTAATTCTTTCCTTCCTCATTTGCAATAAGCTGCTTAGGTGTGGCATTCAGTGTTTAAATTCCCAACAGTTCAACTTCCTTCAAGTGAGTAGTGGGGGCTTTGATTCAATTTCAAAGGCGAATTCGTCATGCATATAGCATATTTACTTGTGAACTGAGAAGCTAGGAAGCACTGGACAGCAGTTTCGACCTGTTTGTGTCTCATTAGCAGTGCGAATCAATCTACCCGATTGGGGATCGAGCCCGGGATCTAATGGGCAGAACGTAAGCATGCTACCCAATCGGCCACCGGACAGCTGATCAGACCGTTTTTCATTTTCCATTTACACGATGTAGCATAACTCATCTTTGCGAGCTTATTGCGGGCCACAGACCATGCTCATCTCCGCACTAGCTTCCGTTTTTCGTGTATCCCATGGCGTCTATACTTTTGAAATTTACATATTCCAATAATGTATTTACCGAACTATAAATCCTGTGATTACGATATGTGTATTCATAAGGTTGCATTTTCCCATGGACACAAAGCTCTTCTGAATGCTTGTTCGGCGAGTATAAGCCTACCGCACAAGGGCTCGAACCGTGGACAATTGCATCGTTGACACATACACACACGCTACCCCAACAACGCACACACACTTGTCACGGACATGCTCATTTCTCAACTCATTGATACGGTACTTCATTTAAACCCATTGTACTGTCCTTCTGTATTCTTTTTTATTCCAGAACCAAAGTAAATCGTAAGCGTTTTTCATACCGTGCAGCAACCTTTCCCAATTTTCATTTCACTGCTGCGCTACTTTTAGGCCTACTAGCTGTCTACCGGGTGGACATTGTCCCCACGAGATTGCTGTCAAACACAGTTACTGCTGCTCTATAATTTAGTTGCTCACCTGGCTGTTAGTTACTTTTTTCTGTTTCATTATCCCTGTATGATTTTAGAACTTCGATTCATACCATTTATCGATAAACAGTGCCAATTTGTTGGACTTCGTTCTACTGCCTTTAGCCGTGGTCTGCTCATAGCACGCGTTTAACTATCGAGACTAAGTTACCGAGGAATTCTCATCTGCTAAGGCGTGAAAGCGCATCATTCTGATGTCTATATAACAATTTGTTTGCTCAAACGCTTTCCATAACTTTATTCTTCCAAATAAACTTCTAATTTCTTGGATAATGGTAACCTTTATTGCAGTTCACATCAGTTCAGAGCTTCAGCAAAGCCTTATTAAATGTTTAACTCCAAGCCGTGTATTACATTGCCAGGAGTGGAAAGAGATCAGGCAGAAGTTTGCGGAGTGACGCAATCACAAAAGTAAATTAGGCAACGTCTCCAAGAAGCATGAGGGACTGAACACACCAGACCCGATTCAATGAAATTATGAAAAACAGCATTTCCTACAATACTACCCATGCTGGTCTAGTTGTTACTTTATTCTCGAATTACTGCGTAAAATAAACTACAAACTCTTATCTGACACAAAATATCCCCCCGTTCGTTGTTGGAGCGAATCACTCTCCCCCCCCCCCCGACTCCCGGTGACACCCAGCCCCTAGAACTCGTAAAACTGCTTACCGTGAACGGATAGCCAGAAATAATCGGCTCGTCCGGATTCAAATCCTTCAATGCGTAACGCAAATTGTCCACAGTCGCATACGTGTCATCGTCCGCTTTGAAGAAAAAGTCATAATCGTTTCGGAATCCATACAGATAGAGCAAAGCGGATTGCATTTTTCTCCACAAATGTTTCCGATTTTCTTTGAATGTCAAATTCAAATCTGTAATGGAAGGAAACTATTTTGTGTCAAGTTTCACATTGATGATGATGATGATGATGATGATGATGATGATGATGATAACAATGTCAATTACAATGATGCTGACGGAGCTTGTCACAAGGAACGGATATCGCCTGTGATGTGAATCAACTGAGGTGCATTGGTCAAATGTGCGTAGACGATCATGAATAGGGTGGTTACGCTGCAGTGATCATGAATGAGATCAGCATGGATATAAGTTACAATCATTGCTTACAAGCCACACAACCGGTAACGGTTGTCATATAAATACAATTTGTCCAAATAACCAACAAAAGGGAAAGAACGAGGGTGGAGGGAAAAGATTAAAACCTAATTTAATTATTTAAATTTAATTAGTTTGCAACAGTTCCTACTTTCGGACTGTTAAACTTGAATTACGGTTGAGGTTAGTTGGTGCACAGCCCTCATTGAACACCATTCAGCGCCTGGTTATCCTAATGGGAGTGAAACAATGGCTGTTGTTGATTCGACGAGTTTCCGAGCTAAATTACAGAAAATCGGTAATCTTCGTCAAACACCTTGTCCGGAAAGCCGTATTTCTCCATGATAATTATCCTTACCACGTCTTTGGGATTATCTTGGAACAACCAAAATTGGTAACCTTCTATTGTTGGCCGTTTTTTCTCTCTAAGTACAATGTGTCAGAATGCTTCGACCCAAACCTGTCTATTGTGCCCCGCATGCACACGATATTTTTTTCACAAACCCTGATTGTGTTGTAAATCACGATATAAACACATCATGCTTCTAAATCCTTTTATCGGCCATATCAAAAAATAATTATCTTAAATGTATTGCACAAAAGCATTGAACTGCATTACAATATTACTTTTTACTGTATCCTGGAGATTGTCAAATTATGGCCACCATCAAGAGTTATTCATATTTTCTCATCGGTTGGGAAGGCCTTGATTCAACGTAAACTCTACATATTTTTATGCCTCAAAACCTACTCTGTCTGTAATTATTAGGTGTTCTCTAGCGTGAGGGGAACAGAAGACAGAAGGGTTAATGAGAGGCATCAATACCCCTCCTCTCCTCCGCCTGGGTCGTTGCATTAGTTGAGGGACAGCCATCTACCAGATCCATTATTTGTGAAACTGTTATCCAGGCTATGAAGGAGATATACATGTCATTGTGATTTGACACCTGACCGAAAACTGAGCTTTCAGTTTCGCGATATTTCAGTCTCAGAATACGAATGTATAAGGGTTTAGCAAAAAATGTTTCCGGATACTCGCATTACACGACGAGTACGAGGTGCACATGCGCGCGGACAAGGAAATTGTGAAGTGTAATCTCGTATTGTGAGTCTATTGTTCAGTGATTGCAAATCTACACAGAATTAAATATCAACACAGCCGAGCACAAGTCACAAGTCATACGACGGTCGTTATATACTCCGACTATTATCGATATGACTGGATGTGGACAATGATTTACTACGACTGCAAAGGTGGTTTAAAGCAGAACCAGCATCAGCAACAGATTGTTGCACGATTGCGAGCTGAATTTGGTAATGGCGCGCCTTCAAGAAGCACTGTGTCCCCAAATTCCATACGCATGATGCATAGAATACAATGCGAGTCACCGACAGCTGCAGTGGAAGCTTTTATTGAACTGGTTGAAGGGTGGTTACCTGCTTTGGTGTGGTCGAGCTATTTCACCAGATGGTTTGAGCGTATGAAACTATGTGTCTGAACGCTCGAAGAGAATACTCAAAGAAAACGCAATGCTTACTTTTGTGTAACAAATAAAACCTTTTGATCATTCGGAGACTTTTGCTTAACCCTTGTGAATGATGGAGATGCTAATCCTGAGTGGAAAGTTTACAATATAATGAAAGAGTTAAACCACATGGAACAATCGATGTAGTGGTTTTGCGTCACTTTTAATTTGTCTGGCATTCCCGTGAAACGTATTGCAAGTGACACAAACGGTTTATGGCCTCCCTGACGCCCGTGACGAATACACGTATCCAGTGTCGGAAACAGTCAAGTGAATTCTACGTAGAAGCAATGAAACCGCGAACGCTTTCCAACAGACCAAGTCGACCGATAAACGTGTCGAATGTATGTTATTAGCCTGATGAGATAATTAATATGTGCTCTTGTTGGAGGTACGGAAATATCAGCGCCTTCCATGGGATTCTGAAACCCCCTCCTCGCCTTCTTCCAGCACGGATGTCGTCTAGTCCTTTGTAGGACAGACACCATATCGCCTTAGATACAGGACCGCGCGCGCACACACAAACACAGTGCTGNAACTACTTAGCTGGTAAGCGTAGTTACTGAATCTACAGGAATGGCAAGCTATCTATCCGGACGGTATTTGTCTAAAAGCCAAACGCATATTGATTTTCTAACAGTAAGGAGATACTTATTCATAAATGAATCTTTAAAATACTTTCAAGTCTTGACTGACTGATTGGAACTGACCATGCTTTTGGAGCTTCACCTTCACGCACATTCCTCAGCTCTTCCAGTCAAGCATACATTCGGGAGCACTATTGATTCCAGTTTCGCTCTGTTTAGAGCTTACCAATAGCGCATATCCACTGTCCCGACCGGGATTTGAACTCCGGTCCCAACACATTGAAGGCCTGTGCGTTACCATTGTGCAAACCAGCTCATACCATGGCTGAATCGAACTGCTAATTCATGTTTATTCAGGTGTTTATTCAGTGATAATCAGTCAGTTCATTTAGCTCCACAACGATGAAGGGATACACAGTTGACTATTTGTTAGCTTCACTCGAAAGCCTCCCACCAACTCAGGGTTGATCGGCCACAAACCTAGTAGGCCAGATTGATAATTCGCATGGAAATCCCAATTACTTGTGAGTAGTGCGGAGGGATAATCGATATATATTGACTGGTTGATTGAGTGATTGATTACAATTGACTATAACTCTACAGTCTATTCGTTTCCCAGATGCATTTTGTGCTTGAAATGAAGATAGTGGAGACCGATGTACATTGGATTGCTTAATAATTTTTAATTTCCGTTTAGAATGAATGGAGGCATATTTCCTGGCTGTTAAAGACATATTTAAGAGAATCGAAATACCAGCAGTGCAAAGTAGTATAGATAAAACAGTGATGCATTACAATTAGTCGACGGATGCACTTACTGATAACCGGCAATTCCGTACTATCTTCCGAGCTGATAAAAATCACCTTGGTACATTGCCGCGCCCATGTGTTCATCACGTGTCTCGCTTTGTTCTCATACGTTTCCGGTATAGTGTTCACGTAACACAGAATCCGCACTGCACGTTCCAACTCAAAACGACCTGTCAAATCGATATCTGTTTCGTATTGAGAGACAGCAGTAGATGACAAATGGAACACCATAACGTACCGTATGTGATAGAGCAATGAGGAGATGAGCGCTGGAAAAGTGTGATCAGTTTCCGTGCACTTTCCAGCGCAACCCTTGGTGCTCGGTAGTGGCGTGCATTAAAAACGATGAAAAATCCGAATAGAATGCCGAGGACAAAAGATATCCAGGTGCGTTTTATTATGAACTGTGGATAGAGCATGTTTATCGAGTCGCACAGGTTATTTGCATTTGGGGGATAATCCGGGTTTACCGTCCTTCGAGGTATTTCTCATTTGAGTTGTGTGCTTTTTCTATCCCTTAGTTTGATTTGAACCATTCCCTGGTTAGCCGGTTCCGGTGACGTTCACTCTGATTGGTCCACTAGTCAGATGACCTTTTAATTTCCATTGGCCAATGAAACATCTTGTCTATAGTTGTGAGTACGTAGGTCTTCATAGGAGATCAACCAGTACGGTTTATATTTCTCTTAAAAGCATGCTAACCTCCAACTCGTCCTATCCGTTTCAACTGAATAAAACAAAACATATCAAAAGCAAAACAATAGATGAACAAAAGCAACAAATAAATTCGTTGAATCAATAATTTTTGCTACGTCGCATATTAGGATAGTTGTAGTTTGAAATGACTGAACGCGATTTAGTGGGGAACGAAGTGTAAACAGCTCGAAAAAAATTGAGTATGACGATGAGGGTTGCCGAGCTTTGACTGCTTCATATAGAGGTTAACTTTCAGTCAACAAGCAAAGTTTATTTGATAGGCAATTTATGTGAAAAGCTTTTCAAGAGCAAAGTATTTTTTCGGAATTGCAAATTGACTTCTGGAGAGATTTCAAAAATCTGAAACTTCGTCTAGGGTTCTAAATGTGCATTCTAAATAACTTCGTATATGACTTGTTAGGAGTTAGCAAATGTGAGAGGGCAACTTCATTTTAACAGCTGAAACTAGATTCAAATGTAACTCAGTTAGAAAACACTAGCACTAAACATCATCCTTTCCCAAATGGAATGAATGAATTCCACAGAGGGGCACTTTCCACTCGTCTGGGCAAAGATTGTTACGTTCACTTCATCTCAACAAATCTCATCATTTTCTTGTGGGTTTTTTTAATGGATGGCTGAGAAAAGAGGTTCAACCAAAATTGATTTCAAACAGCGCACCATTCATGAACCTTGTTAACATCGGAATGTACAACTCAGTTACTGCTACTATTAAAGGTTATTCTCCATGCAAGTGATCTCTTCTTACGAACGGTAAAATGATTTTGAAAAAAATGAGCACACACTGATTATATAGTAACTTTAATCTGCTAAATAACAATGTAGGTAGATGGTGACAATTTTTCTGTTTAAACAACAATTCCTTTTTATCCCCTCAGCCCTTTCCCGCCCCCCCCCCNCCGGTCTCATCAAACATACCTACTGTTGCCTGGAATCGCGTGCGCTCTCGCGGAAGAATGGGTCAGTTGATCCTGAAATGTTAGGAAAATGTAGCACGGACTGGCACGGACACAATAGTAAACCGGTCAAAGGAAAATATTACACGATTATCCCTCTCAGTCGCCTCTACAGTATCAGGGATGATTACAATATTTCATAAAGCGAAATTTGGAAACACTAATGTAAGAAAACTGGGTGTATTATTAAAGACGCGAAGCTCAGGATTATTTTGGCTTTAAGTAAGATGTGGCAATTCACAATGCGTTGATAAATCAGAGCACAAACAGTCGGTTCTGTACAAATACCATTTTTGTTCAAGTCAACTGTGTGTGTAAGCGAAGCGAGAAGACTTTGTATTTCACTAATTGATAGCTAAGTACAGATACAAACGAGTAAAAAAACGATAGCGACCCTCAGCAGCCCCGGTCGGAGGCAGTTAATTATGTCGCGTGTTCGTTCCAAAGAGTGTGTCTGAGAGACAACACAAAACCGTTTGCCTATTCTGCTAGATGGTTGTGATATCTTCCACCAGTCAAACTGCAGTTTTGTTGCAAAGTAATATGGCAAACTTTCCCCGAATCTCATTGAACAAATAAATCGGGTAATAATACCCCGGTGTTCCGTTTGTGCAGTTTGAATAGCCGATCACTGTTTCGATCCGTGCGTGAGATGTGCTGACGAAGAATGGCCAAGTTTGTTGAACGCGAAGAAATTTATTTTCGGTATATCGCACCAGGCGTTTATAAATATAAGATGATTATGGTACAAGTATCTGATTGACCGATTAAAGCTCAGTTGGTAACGATGACAGAGGCAAGTAAACAGAGCAAACGAATATGACAAATCTACAGTGATACTCGTGGAGGGGGTGAGAGGGACAAGGTCGAATGGAAAACGTTAGATAGATGGGAAGATTAAAATGAATGTTGTTAGCTCAGATGAGAAAGCGGGATGAAGTTACGTAATGTACGGTAGAAACTATATATCATGCATAGCAAGTGATGTAATCGGGAAGGAACACTGGATACAGAAGTAAAGTAGTCGGTTCTTAAGATTGTGGTTGATGATACTGGATGAGGAAGGGGCTGGTCTGAGGAGGAGGGCTTGACGTTTTGTTTTGTGCACAATCAATCCGTTTTCCAGGCCAAGGAACAACAGCCTATGGACCAGTTTTTTTGCTTGCATAACTGTGGATTCCAAATGCGAATTGCGATCGCATCGGCCGTGGTTAAAAGGCGCTTTGTTATTCCCTTGGAATGTCTCTGGAGTACAGTATGAATAGTTGTGAATGCATCCAACTTGTTCACAAAATGGCCATCATCGACAAGATGATCAAGAACTGATCTGCGAATGCATCTAACCGTTCCTTTGTAGAGGATCGCAGGATAGATCTCAACAATACATTTTGATAGTCACCTTGCGAGAAACGGTCGGGCTTTTGTTCGTATTGGTCTTCAAAAATATATGCTTATCAGTAAAAGCCTCCGGGTAACCAGTTGACCGAAGTACATCATGAATAAAACGTATCTCGGACTGCATATCGCATGTGCTCGCTTCGTGTCGCAAACATGGTGGCGGGGTTTGAAATTGGTCGCGCGGTCCGTTACATCGTCGGACTCGGAACTACACAATCACTCTTCACTGGATTTTATCTGGAATACACGTTGTTTGTTGTCATAGAAACGTTGTGTAATTATGGTCATCCTTAATTCTGTGAAATACTCTGCCGTTTTCATGAAGAAACTTCGAATTTCCGGCCACGGGATTTTACCTTCTTTTGGCAAATCGGTTCGTGACAGAGAGAGAAGAATTTACCGAAACCTCAGAAAATTTCCCAGAAACATCGACATGGATGGCAAGTCGCACTACGCAAACGATCAGTTTCCGACATTTGCATTCCAGCATTCATCAGTGGAAATGTGCACTCCCTGCTAGGCAATATAGCAGAAGTAATAGATCTGACAAGGAGAAGTGAATATTGAAAGTTTGGAGACGTAATGCTTCAGGATAGTTAGCGCCATAATGAAATTGATGATGACGACAATTTTTCCATCTGCCGAGTTGACAGACCCATTCCGCTTCACAAACGAGGAGGTGATGTTATCACATACATAAATGACAATTGGTGCAAATTAAGCAAACAAGTCTTTATGTATTCTACCATTTTTATTGGTACTTCACTGTATAAATGCAAACCTAAATATCTCAGTAAATACCGAAATATTATTCTTGATAACATTTACATTTCTCCTTCGTGTTCCATTGATCTTTTTAATGAGTTCTCAGCTATTTTCTCTGCCGCTTTACTATGTTACGTAGACTCCACCCTTTGTATCGTGTGTGGTCACTTCAATAGGTATGATGTTTTGTTTTTGACAACCCTTGGACCACAAAGCGTTCTTAACTTCCCCACTAGACTCGAGGCTTGTCTTGATTTGTGTTTCATTAACGATCTGAATTTATCTAACTTGCGCAGCCGTTCTCTTGTTTGTACCTCGGATCATGCAACACTGAAACTATCTTCCACAGTCTACAGTAGATACAACCATCAGTTATACACTCGGCATCGTGATCGTCGTCTTCATCGGTGTCTATGTCAACCCGAAAATCCCACCAAACTAAGGAGTATATTAGATCAGATAGATTTGTCTTTTTTGTAAATAATGACCCCTTTATATTCTGTGATACCATGACTGAATATTTGAAGTTGTGTTATGGTACGTGCTGCTCGTGAGAATCTTTATACGTACGGTCAGACCGTTTTTCGTCCCCTACACTTCAAAGATTATATCGGAGGAAAGAACAGGCTTTCAAAGAAAGAAGTACTCTTTGGAGACAGACCATTCGGAAGCAATCAAGGCTCAATTGCGGAGATTAAACGCCGCTTACGTACATGCACTGCTAGCAGACTGGAATTGTCGGGATACATGGAAAATGATGTGCGGTCTCAAAACGAAGGAGAATCTTCCAGCTGCCAATGTGGACGATCTCAATCGCCAATTCAGCAATGCTGAAACGGACATCCCTATTCCACTCACGGTGATCACCCCTGATCCTAATGTTTTTAATTTAATAACTGATCAAACGAAAGTATTCAAAACTTTCATCAGTCTGAATTCCAGTAAAGCATGCGGTCCTGATGGACTGCCACCTGTTGTGCTCAAAGAATGTGCAGTTCCCCTTTTCCTTGTGTTCACCGACCTACTCAACCTATGTTTTACTCAACAATATATTTCGGACTGCTGGAAAGTGGCTTTCATCACGCCAGTGCCCAAAAAGAGACCGTTCAAATTTCGCCCGATTCCTTGCACTTTTGTTGGTACGAAAGTCCTGGAAAATATTTTATTACGAAGAGGTTGTCCCAGCTGAATGCGCTTGATCCCAATCAATTTGCCTATTGAAGTTCCAGATCAACCATTGCTGCCTTGGTATCCCTTATTCATTATGTCTCTCCTTCCCTGAATAAGAAATCTAAAGCTGTTCGTGTATGTTTCTTTGATTATAATGATGCCTTTAATTGTGTTGACAGATCCAAACTTCTTCACACTCTTTCTGAGAAAGACATTCAGCCGGAGCTTACCAATCTGTTAAGTAATTATTTCACCCATCGATTACGGTTTACTAAATATAAGGGTCGTAACTCTTCACTTTTACCCTCAACTCAAGAAGTTCTTCAAGAAGCTATTCTCTCTCCGTTCTTGTTCACAACCTAAATTTATTCAATACTGCTTTTGATGATTGTTTGCTCATTAAGTATGCCTATGATGTTGTGCGTGGCATGAAGTTATCGAATTTCTCTGTGTACCCCAAACGTATGCAGAATATTTCACTGCTCACCGACTGGTGTTGATGACAATCTTAGAATGAATCCTTCCAAGTAGAATGATGCATGATTTACTTTGCTGAAGGGTGACCAAAACATTGAAGTTATGTCATTGTCAATGGTGAACACCTTTCCAGAGTATGCTCCGTCAAATATCTTAGAGTCACCATTTCCCGCACTCTTTCTTGGTCTCCTTATGTCATCGAGACATTTCAGAAAGTCAGAAAAGTCACCTTTTACATTATTCGTTTGAAGATGCTATCTACCCCAACTCACTTAATAAAGTGTTTTGTTTTATCCTGTATCCTTCCCCACTGGCTTTATACATCCCCTATTATGTTTCCTGGTTTTTTCATCAAAGACTCCAAACTCATACGAACATCCATCAAACACGTATGTAGATACAGTATCATATCTCGTGAGTTTGTTGTGCAGTTTATTATTTCACAGCACCTTATGGTATGCCAGAAACTTTCTACCAGAATACTACTTGACCCATCTCATCCACTGTACGCTCACCTTAGCCAATGTATTTCTACATCTAGCACTCGCCCCAAATATAAGCAGATAGCACCACGCATCATAACATACAAGTCTTCTCTAATAATGTGCTTAGCGCCGTTTCTCACTAACGCCTATCTTATCATTGGGACCGTTGAACATAATCTTTGCTAAATTTCCCTTATGTTTGTATATGTAGCGTATCCTCAGCCTTTTTTACCATACAATTTCCACAGAAGAGTGATTGTGTAGTAGCCGCATGTTCATCTCCTATGGGGTGAATTAAAGCCACTTCTTGACTGACTGATGATAAATATCTGACCATTTTGCGTTTGTATTTCAGGGCGACAAAGCTACAAAACTGAGCATACGGTCCAACCCATGATTTTGCTGGAAACCCTTTTTGGATTGTATCGTCATCTCGCTTTGTTAATAACTCATCTAAGAAGGGTAGATGTCCGCTCTTCTCTAATTCACAGGTGGAACGAATAACCGGATGAAACTCGTCCAGTTTGTCGAGAAGCCGTGCGTGTGGCCGATGTGAGAATCACAAACGATAAAAGTATCGTCGAGGTATCTGCAATATATGTCGAAATGTCGAATAGTCTCTCTCAAATTTTCGTTCTCCAGCTTAGCTAAAAAAATATCTGACAATATGAGACTTAGTGGAGACCCCATGGCTACCCGGCCGATTTGTCTGTAGAACGGGTCACTGTACAAAAACTGCATGTTAAAGGTACATCTAAGAATCAGCTCTTTCAATTTGTTCACCGGAATTTCGACATGAATGTTGCTAGAAGCTAAGAAGTCACATATATGATCAATTGTCTCTATTAGCGGTACGTTTCTAAGGGTTCCACATCGAAAGACATCATAGTTTCGTCTCGGAAATATACATTGTCTATGGGACTATTTTACTACTCGAAAAGCTTTATAGGCACAAGGATAACGGATTCGATCAGATGCCGCGTGGTTGAGTGAGCAAAATGCTTGCGTTCGGCATGTGGCGTCCTAAAATGTCTATTACCACAGTCGTCAAGCCGCACACGGAGGAAAATACCAATGGAATAAAGTAAGTATCGAGACCCTGGCAACCATCAAGACGTACAGACATTGCGTCGATTTGATTACCTAGCAATAACGGCTTTGGCGATCAGCCCGGTCACTTTGATCTACCCGAAAGACCATTATCGAGAGAAGTGTATATCATAAACCTATGTGAAGCGGGCAATACACGCATTTACAGAGCTTCGTACCCATGCAATAGAAACGAAATTTTATGCATTGTCTGGGCCAGACAAATTTGCTCCGCCAACAAGCTTCCAGATGAACTGTTTCTGATAGGCAACACGTTAAAGGAAAACGGCTATCCAGAAAGCTTCATCAAAAGGCACACTACAAATGATTCTCAGCCCTGTCATTCTACGACCCCTAAGAAAAGGATTTATGCAATAACTGATTTCAAGGGGATATGCTAGCCAAAACGCAAACTCGTCGATTATCCTCCGTTATTGAAAGAACCAAATTTTCTGCTAGCCTCTGTCTCTCCTTTACTACGAGGCCTATGCTGCATTTACAACTCACACACAAGTTGCCTATTCAGTCTATCCCATTTTGTGTGTACTCTTATTCGTGTTCCTGTGGATCGGAATACTTAAGAAGGATGACTAGGCGATTCTCAGAGAGGATTCAAGAACACTGTCCAACTTGGCTATCAACAAGGGATCAATAAAATTGCTACTAGTGCCATCCCAACCCATGCACTCGACACGGATCACGAACTGACACGTAAGGGGGCATTCAAAGTCATCTACCGGGTAGCATATATTATCGATCAAAAGGGGCGAGACAAAGAATGCTGTGCACAGCCAAAGCGACCGCGATTAGGCTAAGCCAACCAATACTATGTTCGCAAGAGCAATTTGTCAAGACCCTACTGCTTCCCTGACCTAAGGCCAGTAAGATCTTGAAACAGACACATCAGTTTGACTCATCCTTGACTGGTCCATCCGGACAGTTCTCAACATCAGTCACCATAATAACTGTATCACACTATGTCACGTGAGTAATGGAGGATTTGATTAAATTTTGCTATTTGCATATGTTTCCCTATTGGGAACGATTGATTTCTTTTGTGAATTTTTAAACACAAAAACGATATCCGTGAGGAGTCCTGTCACAACCCTCAAAGAATTCATACTTAAATGCACAAGAAATGTAAAATTTTTGTTTAATAACACTTTCTACCGCCAATTCCATGGTGTTGCCATGGGTTCAGCCCTCGGACCTGTTCTCGCCTACATCTTCACGGCCCAGCTAGAGACAACTTCCTTATCTACGGCTATTAGTTCTTCTGAACAATATCACCGTTATGTAGATGATATATTTTACGTGGCTAACAATAACACCAGTCTTGCCCATGTGGAGTCAGAATTCAATGCAGCACATTCGTCAATTAAGTTCACAACAGAACCAGAGGCGAATGATTGTCTTCCGTTTTTGAATGTTCATCTGACTAGCCACCCCGATGGCTCCATCCAAAGAAAGACATACGGAGAAGCAACATGGAGTGGGCAGTACACAAATTTTCGTAGCTTCGTCCCACTCTATCAAAAACGTAACTTCATAAACTGTCCTCTGCAAAGAGTAAAGCGCATCTGTTTAGAAGATATTTTGAAGGACGAACCTGAACAATTGAGGAGTACCTTACTGGAAAATGGCTATCTTGAGAAGTTTATCGACCGCAATTGGACTGAA
>UZAN01047058.1:9860-21323 GCA_900618425.1 Echinostoma caproni
CCCACAGGTCATGTGCCACGCTCACCGCCGATTGGCTCACGACATGTCACGACTCTCATCGATCCACAACCGAATTAGTATCGAGTTACAATTCAACCGCCTCGCATTCGCCATCATCGTCATCGCCGCTGAGGCACGTTGCCAGTTCTACTTGTGTACCGGTTTCTGTTGCCAGCGTTACAATGCCCCATCATCCATCCCATGAATACTCGAATGACGTAATATCGGAGGCACATCAGCCTCTACGTCAATCCTCTCCTCCGTCACTGCCTACGAACCACCACATAACTACACGTGATTCTTCTAGTCACATAGCAAATGGAAATTCCAATTATCCTTACAAAAAACCGTCTTCAACAATGTCCTGTAATAGGACTGATGTAAACCAGCGTTCTCATGATTGTGATATGGATACACAACTCAACAAAATGCATGTAACACTGAAAGATTTCAACGCGCATTTATCCCAGATCGATTCGACTCTTGGTCGTATTCAAAGCTGTGGCACTTTGAATCAGTATCTGGGTTCGATTTCCGACTCAGATGCAGAGGCTGAAGCAGATTTGGCGGAACCAGATTGGAATCCGAAGCACACACCCTCACCGCCAATGTCGAATTTTAATCAACCGTTAACTGTGCCAGCCGATAACTCGAGCAGTCGTAGTGATGCGGGAAAATCGTTCGAGTGCGACACAGGCATTGTAACTGCTCATCGCACAAATGAGTTTGGTCGTCGAACAACTACATTGTCCTCTTCGTTAGGAGCCAGTTTGTCTACACTATCCTCATCCGTATGGTCCTCTCTGAGTCCATCCACCGCTCCAGCAAATGGAACTAATTCTTTTGTTGTTCAGACAGCCGACACAAAGAGAGAGAAAAACATCCGCTATCATCATAACGCAGATATGGATGACTATGTAAACGGAATAGGCTTTGCCACTGCATCGCGTCTATCTCATATGAACTCAAGAACACTACGAACGACGGAAACTGGATCTTATCTAGAGGACGGTTTACACGGCAACGAAACTCGTGAATTGCACCGGTCCGTTTTTGACAACGAATCATGGCCTCAGGCAGATTCTTTACGCTTTGCGGATAGTACTACTTCCAGTCCAAGCTATGATTCGGGTCGACCTACACTTCCGTCGAATGAAGGAACTTGCCCCAGTAATACCGGGCGTTTTGCTCCAGTCAAGCAAGTAAGTGAGAGTGGACATGGCTGGCTGTTCAAAAGGGTTGTGAATGCTTTCTTGCCCGTAAATAAATGAATGTAACTTAAATGTTCCATCTCCGAGTACGTTCTCACCGTTCGGTTAGGTTTATCGGTAGGAGACAGAAGCAGTGTCTTTGTCCGTAATATCAAATGAAATGTACCGGGGTTGTACTAGATTAATAAATCTTAGGATGGAGTATACAACAGTAATAACGAAAAACAGGCAAAGGCAACTTCAGCATTTATGTGAAACCTTCATAAATCAATGAAACCTCCTACTGCTTCGTATGGACAGAATGAATGCTTAGTAGGTGCAGACCTGTAATTCAATCTCAGTTAAATCCTACTGAGAAATCATTCTTCAGGAAGTCGATCACTGTGTAGCGACGGTGTGTAACAAGCTGCAAGCACTCCTGGATAGTCCAAGTGGTTGTGCTGTCAAACTGACCAGCCAGCAAACGCGGTATGGGTCGTCTATCCGCTCCCTTGGTCTTCTGCTTCATAACATCCAGAAGATGGTTTCTATATGCATTAAACTCAGTTTCAGTTTGAACAACCATTAACAATGCACTTTCGTGCGCCGGTTTTGGTTGCTGTCTTTTGGCTGCCCATTGGGATGAATACTAGGAGAAGAAAGGAAACTTGAAAGTGGAGTCGAAAGGNAAGAAATTGAGGAGATGCACGAACGCCACTGTTTACGACACCCAGCCATATCGCTCAGTGTCTCTAACCATCGGTTACGATCATCCCGAGGTCTCCAGCCAGTACATTAAACTGCATGATCACAGAACTTTTTTCGAAGTTATGGGGTTTACTACTACTGGTTCACTTTTTCATAGACATCCCAGCGTTTCGTAAAGCTTAGGTTTTCGGTGACGCACTATTAGTTGAGAGCCCTCGACAACCAAAACCCTCCCTCTGAATTTTTTGGTTGAATAATCAGTCATCACTGGCTTTGAATGGCATTTTGAGATCGTCACTTTCTTAGCTTTTAAAACTATTTCATGCCTGTCACAGTTGGCAAGCGGTTCATAATTGCAGACTATTCAGTTCCAGGGCGTTATATTTGTGCTTATGACTGACTTATCATGAAGGAATGTCGGTACTGTTCGCATATAGTCGTTTCCTGTTCTGTGAGCATCCTATCTCATCATTTATGAACACTGTTGGCATGTTGGCAATGTGCTTTCTCCGACGAACTGTTGGATACAGTCCTAGGTTCAGTTGAACCGTTGCAATAAGCTTTCAGACACTTTCCTTGTCGCTCACTTAGTGTATTGCAGCTTCATATAGTCTACATGTTATTGAATCGTTGTGTTTACCCTAGCCTAAATGTCTTTAGGCACGTTTACTCACTATTGCGTCGTTTTGACATTTTTCTGCACACATTTTCAGACAAAGTGATCGTGTGAAAGTCTCCCAAAATAATTTTATCACGACTTGATTTCTAGTTGTCTGGAAAATCCTTGCTTCATAGTCCTCTTTCTTCGCTCTGAGCGAATAGTTAGATAATTGCAGTTTTTCTTCAATCTTTCTACATGTCACAGTTGGTATACAGATCCATCTTTTTTGCCCCTTCGTCCGACCGTCGTTGCTGCCTAGACAGAGATATATGAATAGCAGTTGATTTTCGGGCTAACGTTCTGTTATTCTACAGTTTTCCCTTTCTTTGTGTGCTTCCTTATATGGAATGCACAATTGCACAAACAAAGGCGAAGCGGTCAGTTAAAGGCATTTTACGGTAAAAACAACCGGAAGTTAGGTGGCGGCGGTGCAGTGCAATCACACTACGTTCGGGTTATTAAGTTGGTGGCTTTAACCGCTTGAATACCGCTTCAGTTAAACTAATCACTAATTCCAATTTTGTGTCAGGAAAACAAAGTTAATAAATGTGAAAGTAATCCACACATGCACGACCTGTTGTATCCTCGCCTTTAGATTTTAATGCGCCCCATAAGGATTAGCAAATCACCCTACCAGTAATCATCACCGACTTTAAAATATACCCACTGTGGCTTCTCGAATTTCTCTATTGATAAACTGGTTACTACTGTAATCTTATTATTTGTTTTAATTTCTCTCAACAACTTCGCGAAACTGTTCCTCGTTCGTTGAAATTGGCCTCTCTTGTGATTACCTTATTCACATTAAACAAAGTCCCCTTTGTTGCTCAAATCCAATACGCTATGCTTGTCTCCTATCAGCCCCCGTCGTACGCCACATGGAGCAAGCAGTCAGGACGATCCACGCGGTTTCATCATCCACCCCCGATTGGTACAGTAGGAAAGATGAAACACATCCGGATTCCAGACGCACATTTCGATGCGTCGCGCACATTCAGCCAGCCCAGCTTAGCTGTGAATGGGTCTGCTGTCCACGGGCGCAGCCACCCTCAAACCGCTTATTCAATCACGGTTATCAATCCGGAGGATCAAAGTCGGATGATTCACGCAAGCAAATCCTACTCTACAAACAGACTGCCAATCGAAGACACAGCCACAGTCGCTTCTTCGGTATCTCACTCTCCACAACATTCATACTCCAGTCCATCATCTACCGGTTCTAGACCCTCTTCTCCTTCATGCTCGTCCAATTACTCGGCTGATTCGTCTCGTTCCGGTTTTGCACATTCGGCTCACTTGTCCAGTGTGGATAATCTGATTGGTCATCTGAACCGACTGTTGCGCACGGGACAAGAACACCAAGCCAGGCGTGTGATTGGTCGACTTCTAGACACACCTCGATCAAGACGCAAACTGGACTGTATGGTTGCCGAGTTGACTTCGCGGTCGCGAGTACTCGATGAACAACCTCGTTATCGTCAAGTACGTTTTGCTCTCTTTATGAATAATGAAAGTTCTTTAGCTATTGGTTGTTATTTTTATTTACAAGTGTACAGTCAACTTTCAGTAAGGGGACCGCGACCATACAAAGACTGTCTGGGAAAAAACAGAACAAGGAGCTGTTCGAACCCGCGACTACTGGGTCACAATTTGGTGACCTAACTACTTGGCCACCACCGCCCGAAGTTTATTCGGATTTTTTCTCTCTTCTTTTAATTATTTGGTTCTTTTTGTGCCCATCCATCAGCGACAGCTCCCAATTTATGTCCATTATGAATGTAGACCTAGTTTAATCATCACTGCATGTTTTTAAGCGATCTGGTTTTCGGATGGTCTAATATTTAACCCGAACCTTTTGCGAATAAATTGCACAAAAATAAAAAATGAAAAAGTTAGTTAACACTTACAGTTGTCTGTATAATTTCTCAGTTTGTCATGCATTTCCGACAATATAAAAGAAGTTTGAATATTCTCATGATAGCTTTGAGGAAACTAGTCGATGAGCGATTAATTTTTTTCGTCTATTCTCAGTCTTGGAAAAATGTTTACATAATGATAACTGTTGGCTCAATCTAAATTTAACAATTGGAAGCTCTGTGTGTGTGTTAATGTGATCTTTCTCTACTTGAGTCAAGGGATACGCCATGTTCTGTCTTGGCTTTCATCCTAGGCCAAGGCAATCGAAAAGCACAAGGTACCTTGCTACACCATGACTACGTATCTGCACACAAATCCCATGTCTTCGGCGATTTTCTGGCTAGGGATCGCATTCAGTAGGTTGGTCACCCACCCTACAGTCCAGTTCTGGCTTCGTGTGTCTTCTTTGTGTTCCAAATGTCACATGCATGATGCGTGGAATCCGATACAGGTCACTGACAGCTGTAGTCTGGGCCTTCACTGAACTAGACGAAGGGTTACCCACTTCGACGTTGTTGAGCTTTCTCACCAAATGGTTTGAATGCATGAACACTGGTGGAGAATACTTCGAGAAAATGTTATTCTTATTTTTTTCTAACAAATAAAAAGTTTGTGCATCCGGAAAATGTTTGCTCCGCTCTCATATGCGGTAGACATTATTATCGGTTATCATTAAGTTATCCAGCCTGATCGGACGGTCTATACTATGGTTTCTGAAGAAACAACTGTAGTAAGTAAATAGTATTCCTGTGTGCGGTATAACTTTTTAAATTGAGGATTGTTTTATCCCGTCTGTCTTTATTGCTTTGCTAACCCCTTCCTTTTCTCGTTTTTCCTCTGTGATCGCTGATATTATTTTCTGCTCCCTGATAATAATTTGTGTAGGGAGGAATTAAAAATATGACGTTTATGGTTATCCTTGATAATCTAGAAATAGCGCGCTATTTTGAGCTCCAGTAGGACCGGCTATCTACATGGATTTGGAAAAATGCATGTTGCATTTGGTTGTTCTCCTTTGCCTTTCAGTCATGTTTGGACTGCCCCAATATGTGAATTTGATGCTTAAATCCATACAGGTTTTGCATGAAGTGCTCATGTGGTTCATCATCATACATTTGTTTTGTCTTCGAAAAAAGCACTGGTTGACGAACAAAAACACTCGACATCAGGTTCGGTTTACCACAACCTCGAATATATCCATTTTACTTTCTTAACCGGCCAAATTGTTTTCCTTTTTTGATGCTTCATTTCCTCCTCAATCCATTTTTTAATTATTTCATCCTTCAGGGCTCATATCGGAGTTCGGATTCCGGTTCCCATGCGAGCATGCACAAACTGGGCATTGTAGGCGGTCATCGCTTCAGTGCAGACCATAATAACAACGCCAGCCCCACTGGCTCATTGCTCCGTCTAGCCAACTCCCTTATATCTGCCAGATCACAGCTTCCATGCACTCGAAAGCCCCAACGCGGTTCTCTTACCAGCCTACAATCCTATTCGCGCGCATACGATTCAGAATACGATCTCTCTACTCAAAATCTAAGCGACCAAACCAAATTCCGACCAACCCTAGCTTCCGTGGCTGGCATGCAACCAAGCATCTCGCCGGGCACTGGCAGCATGACCTCCCTAAGACGATCCAGCACAGTAGGCCGCTCACGGTCCCACATTCCCTGGTCGCCTGGTGAGATGGTCGAACAGCCACCCCCGGCCATGCGACCACAACCACGTCCCGCTGCACCCACTCGTCCGAAAGCGACTATTTTGCCCACGGAACAAACCTTGCGTCATCTGGATATTCGGGCCTCTGAGGTGAGACTGATCTTTAACTTTATTCATCCGCCGCATGATAAAAATGTACATAGATACTCTGTGTTAACCCGGTTTGCGATATCCCCTCTCATGGCACTTAGTATTGTATAAGTTGTGGTCGCAAATCACGTGAGTACCTAATTCGCCTAGAGTTTGCCTCAGTTATGCTCTCAACTGACAAATTACCTGAGCTGGAGTCTCTAGACGACATTCTACTACCGATTGAAAATCCAGGTGACTGAATACTAGTGGAACCAGACTAGGCATGCGTTTTGCACCCTAAAAGTGTAATATGTTACTACAGAACTAGGTTGGTCTTCAAATAACCCTAAATGAAAAGGCAAAAGAGATGGTAAGCATTTTTTATTAAACAGCTACATCCCATTCGGGGACGCATCAAAAATGAATTGTCGGTGCGCATACAGAAGGTTCGATTGGCGTTTTCCAACTTGGGACATCTCTGGTGCCGCCGCAACATTCGATTGTCCATGAACGGTCCGGTGTACACTGTTATGTTTGAGAAACTTGACCGTTACAGGAACAGAACGAAGACAGACTATTGATATTCGAACAAAGCTGTCGAGCCTTACTGCACGAGTCTGATGGGGCAGCCAAACTGAGGTTAAGTGCATTTTCAGGTAATTGTGGTCGCTCATTGGTGCAAGTAGTTGACTTCAATAGATTGTGTTGATTAAGGCATGTGTTACACGTCACCAATTTGACAGCTACGATCTGCAGTATTTGCTTAGGCCGATAATGGATGTAACATTGTCAAATGTGGTCAAACTGAAACCTGGCATAATGATATGAACTCCGTAATCACGAAACTCGGTCTTATAAGTCGGGTTATGCTCTCTGAATCGGGACCTTCGAATGAGTCTAATCGCCAGTTAGAGACACTGTGTGATATGGCTGACTGTCGTAAACACTGGCATTCCTGTATCTACTCAGTTCGTTTGCAACCGTAGTCTACCTGAATTTTCTATCTTTAGAATGACACTGCTTACTTCATTCTAGTCTTCCATCTACTCCATACAAGTGGTAGCCAAAAGCGGTAATTAAACCCGCCTCACGTAAGTGCATAGTTTACGATTGTTCGTATTGAAACTGAAACCCAATCTGTCTACTTTTTCCCCTTGTGCTAATCCGGTGGTACAGTTTCTAAACTGATGACCACTAACCTATCGAATGAGAGGCCACATTGTCAGGTTTGTTGTAAAGCGGAATGGTTTTAAATATTCTTATTCGCCTACTTAAAATTGGTAGACTCACTGTGTGTTAATTAGTTCCCCAGAGCACGCTTGTTTTCACCGGGAGAAGAGAATTCCGTTTTCCTTGTTGTTTCCAAAAATGTGTTGGTTTACGCATGTGCTTATCTCGCCCAACAGAATGAATACATCCCGTTGGAACTCTGGTTAGCTGTCTATTGTTCAAGCCTAAAGAAAATGTGCTTTTATTTCCTTTATTATTCATTGAATATGCAAATGTACAGTCTACTTTCAGGAAGCTGGTTGCGACCGTACTAAGGCTTCATGGGGAAGGTGGGCAATGGTGATGGGGTTTGAACTCGGGACTTCCGGGTCGCTATTTTAATGATTCGAACCACTTGTTTGCTTTATGTCTGTGCAGTGCCGGTTTTGGTTTAATCAATCGATCTGCTGGTGAGACTCAACAGAGTTGAAACAACTCAGCAGTTGTTTTTTCAGGTAATGTTTTCTTTGTCCTGCATATGATGAGGTTCATTATGAAATGGAACCATTATCTTTACTTGCTACATGATTTTCAACACACAAAATAACGTTCTCCTGATTATTCGATCTGTATTTTACGGCACCTCAAGTCCTGGGATAAACCGTACTGCAATCATCGAGTAAGATCTATGCTAAAATTCATCACTGGATTAAAGCATTACAATTCGAAGTACCGGTCCATATTAGTAGGCACTTTCGCTGATTCATCAGCTATCAGTCGCACTGAGATTATTCGAATTTAAGCGCAGTGCGAATATTTTCCGTGATTTGCTTTGGATTTGCATTGTTACAAAACTAATCTGTTATTGTTGTCCCGTCCGTCCTATTCTGTAATCGGAATTGACCGAATTGTGAGCGACAACTCACTGTTACATTCGCCACTGTACTTTCATGCAACCGTTTGGTCGTTTTTTCTATGTTCGAGTTTATGCCTTCGATGAACACACTGTGCATTCGGGTTGTTTTGCAACCCGAAATCCATTCTCATGTGCGCTTTTACTGGCCTCAGAAACTGTTTGCAGTTACTGTTTGCTCATGGTAAACACGAGGTAACTAGATTCGATGATTTTGTGTTTTTGCGCGCACGTGTTTGTGTGTGTGTGTGTGTGCATTAATCCTGACGCGCAGGTTACAACCGATGAACATACGTTTAGCCGACTCGTTACAGTCTATGGGGTTGTTACAGGTTCTTTGCTAATCACACTAATTCGTCACCCTCGGCACTTAGTGCTAGTAACTGTCCGGTTCAGTTATTGTCCAGCGACAGGCGACTTTGTAATTGTTCCACTATTTAAATATTCTCAAGCCAAACTACCGAGGTAATCTGATGATCGCGCCTCCTTTCAGCAAATGCGAAAGGGCAAACCCTACACGTGTGCGCTCTTCCCCTTTGAAAGTCGTTTATATTGTTTGTCATTCTACGGTTACCAAAACATCTCAAGTGAACGTCCCAATCACATATGTTCACGCAAATAGACATCCTAACTCACCTTTTTAACTGAACTTCTCATGAACTCTTACCGGCCCTTGTCTCATTCCCTTTTCATATTAGCCCTGCGACCGCTGAAGCTGTATAAATGAAAGGCGATAGACACGGTTTTAGTAGAAAATTTTTATGAAAATCTAAGTTCCAAGCAAACGCACGAATATCGCTATTTGATATACTTTTGGCCTTCAACCACGCCTGTCAGTCCGTTTCAGGACTGAAATCATTCTTCGAAGTTTCTTCCTTTGCTTACTTCATCGACTGACGGGTTTAATCAACCAATACCCTTACTGTATGAATGATGCTTCTCGAAAACCTGTTCGGGCAGATGAACAACACCGGACCCAGTCAACAAAGACTGCAAATGTTACATGCCTAACTGAATACCCTTCCGTGACGACCGAGTGTTCTAATTAAAATCTCAGCATTTATGACGCGGTGGTTCCACCACTGTCAGCAAACGTGAATCTTCTTGGATTTAAATAGCAGCATTCTTTTTCCATGCACTACTCGCATTGTATTGTGTATTGAACCCGTGATAACCTTCAATATGCCGCTTAGGGAACAAACGGATATTTCGCCAACGGAATCCCATTCACTTCTGTTGTTTTTCTCACTGTGTTGTAATCTTCCAAGATTGAGTTCAGAATCCGTCGTCAGCGATCGATTTTATTACCGGTTAGCCGAAAACGTTTTGCCTGCTTAGAGAACAATAGTCAGTTTCGTTCTCTGTGGACGCGTTGGCTAAAACGACTTGACACAAGGTAGTTTGACTTGTGGAACGATGATCTCAGATCCAGTAAAGATCTCTATTCCCTGTTTGATGCAATGTGCTTCGAAAAAGTTTTCACCGTTGCGAATAATGTTATGAAATGTGTTACTTATTTGATGGTTTGGGATAGTGAATAATGAAGTTCAGGAACGCCAGTGAGTGGATTAGTACGGGAGCTAGGGACATGAAGGTTACGGTTCGAAGAACGTGGGGTTTCAGTTATATATTCAGTAAGAACCTTCTGGAATTGAAAATTTGATACAGGGAACATGATAATTGCCGTATTTTCAACAATAACTAGTACGTTCACTTTATTTCGTCTTGGTTAACTTTTTCTTTTTGTTTCGTTGAACTAACTATCGGGTTGCAAATTACATGGAATGATTGTAGCTCGGAATACGGATGTTGGTGTGTTCTACAAGCCGCAAATGTTGTTCGCATACGTTTCGTAGCCAGGCTAGGCAACATCATCAGTGCACTGATGATGTCAGTGTGAGGTGTTCGACACGACGATCCGAGGTTCAAACTTTGATGAACCAGTGGATGTGCCTTGACGAGCCGAAACTCGAACTCGGTACCTGTCAAGATCATTATTTGTCGTTTGCATTCCCTACTCACTTAGGACGTGTGTGTGTGTGTGTGTGTTGCTCTTACTGTGTTTCGCAGCTGCGTTCCGACATACGACTGATGATGTACAGTTTCTGATACAGTCTTGATTCCCTCTGACCCATTGTGCTATATCCACACGTTCAGGTCGCCTCCTCGTTCACGTACACATCGTTCGCCGATTTGGCCCGAGCTCTGGTCAATGACATGACTGATGAAGTTCATATTATTCGGTAAGCGTTTAACAGGTCTGTTGTACAGATTGTGCCCGGTGGGGTATCCCAAACTGAAATAATTTTTTGTGCAGGTTTTCTTATCGTCTTTCTAACCACTAAATTCAGCATCGTAAGGAAGCTTAGCATGACTGATGTGCATTTGAAACACAGATTCACAGCAGATACAATGTGCGGTTTCGTATACTCATAGTATGACACATTAAAGGGCCTGAAACAGGTTGTTATCGCAACTGCCGTGATGAAGAAGGCCTGAGGAACGGAACATGTTTTTCCGATCGAAGTCTTGTATTCAATGTAATATGCTCAACACTCTAATTGAATAACATAATTCGTTTAACTAATTACGACCGAATGCGCTGTTTATTGCGCAACCTAATTTTACCTTATCGAACGGTAAAATCCCAACGTCATTTCACATTTTACGACTTCTATTCCTTCTTGCGTTTTGTTGCTACGGATTCTGATGGCGTTTTAATATCAAATTTCTGATGGAAATGCCTAATTCGCAACACATCCAACTTGTTTTGTAGAACACAACTAAAGGATCGAATTCCAAATGACTTTCTTCTATTTGTCATCAGTATTGTATCGACTGGCCTCGTGTTGAACTGATATTATTATTCTATATCGAATAACTCAGTGGTCATTCACCGCATAGAAGTGAATTCGAATTTCACAATAGGCAACCGGCGAATGCGTCCTTTTGGCTGCACGCACGTCGATAAAACTGACCACAATATCTGGTACTTCCTTTGCTAGGGACCGAACTGCTCAGAGTCTCGTACACAATCTCTCGATTGGTGAGCACCCCAATCGGAAAATGTT
>UZAN01047059.1:5964-21162 GCA_900618425.1 Echinostoma caproni
GAGCTCGCCAGTGATTCCTTGATAGATGCCAATTTCGTTGCCATCCTCTGAGGACGTTCTAGAACCTTCCTGTCGCGGGTTAATGTTACAATGAGTTCGTATTTGGCATCTATCAAGGAATCACTGGCGAGCTCGGTCTCTTACATAAGCAAGTTATTTTAGCATTTGACATAATTGAAACTGTATGTATGAATGTACACCTGACAGGTCCACAACAGCACAACAATACGCATGTCCGGTTGCGTGAGAAATTTCATGAACTGTACCAGATAAGTCAGACTTCACTAATAACAGCGCTTGAATTGTTTATGCGATTCACGGAGTCGAGCTGTGGGGTCGTTCTCAGTGCTGCTCTAATCCTCTGATTCGGACAGGTGACCTGTGGACCTAAATGCCGGTTAATGTACATTGCTGAAACATAACCGTCCGCTAGACAGTCAGGGTTACATTTATTGTGGATCCAATCTTTTAAAGGCCCCTGGTTGGAAAGTTTTCACATATTCATCATGGCATGATAGATATCGGAATTTGTCACGATACACATCGATCCTTTCTGCACCTCGGAATGGTAGTCGAGACCGTCTGAAATCGGCAGTTCTACCGTTTAAAACACACACTAGCTCACTTAATTACCTAGTGACAGTATTTTACTTTCTCGGAATTTAAAAACTGATAGAACCGGGTAGGGATAATGAGTCAGGGATTATTGTAGTAAAATAAAAAATGTAATCTCCTGAAACAGCACACCATAGATCTTGAATTATCACAACAAATTTTTGGCACTCAGATGCTGGAGTGATTTGAATAGTCTAACGATATAGCGTGTATAATTCTTCTGGGGACTAATCCAAAGGCTATCGAATTTATGCACATAAGATAATGAAAATTGCGTGCTTGGTAACGGGCTATAAATGCATGACCATCAGGAGGGTAGGAGAGGGCGGTAGCACACACTCGGTTCTTTCAGTTCCGTAAACGGAACTCATTCAAACGAACGTTTTATTGCAAAACCATAGAACACTTTAGTGTATCACACTTCACATCATGTTTCACCAGGAATCACAGAATCCTGAAATTTGCGTACGATCAAAACTTACAGCGCACCAAAACGGGGATTCGAGCACTTTTCTCGGGACCAATTTGATGCTTGACCGCGCATACAAGATCCATTCCGTGTTGTGAAGCGTTCACATGAGGTATTCGTACCTTGCTTAGAAGCTTCTCGTCCACAAATTGTTGCACTGCATACTCGGTCGAAATCGGTGTGATCGCCGAGGATACACGATCCACAGTGTTGGGCCTCAGAGTGGATCCGACCTCATCACTAGTGTCAGCGGACTGTGATCCGGTCGAGGATTCCCATCGCCAGACTAGTTCTCCCGGGGGGTTTCCTGCAGGGCTTGACCGACAAGTGGCTTCTAAAGGTGTGCCCACGTTGAGTATTTGCGAGGCGTTAGATTTGAAAGACCAATCAATGATTTCGGGATTTCCGGGTGGAGCTATGTGGGTGAAACACGAAAGTGAATATTGGGTGATTATTATAATAGTTTTATTCAGCACGCGTCTAAGATTGAGTTATACCGAACAAATCAGGGTAAAACAATAGCTGCCATCGGTTGTATGACAGCAATGGACAATTTTGATTTGTGCTTATGATAAATTCTTAGCATAGATGAGCCGTGAGACGAAAAGTTTGGAAAAACTGAACAGCTGTGCGAATCCATCGACCCAAATGGGGATCGAACACGGGACCTCACAGGTAGAACGCAAGCATACTACCCACTCGGCCACCGGTCAAGTGATCAGACTTCTCCTCATTTTGAATATACACGAAATAGCTATCATAAATCGTAAATGGGTTCATGATTTTGCTCGTGGGCGAAAAACTGCCACAAAGTAGAGGGCGAGTGTTCTTGTGCAATGCAGAATCGGAGCCTTCGACTGCCAAAGTCAGGCTCTTACGGTATCGAGGAGGAGTAGAAATAAAGCAAACCAGTTCAGCAAATCATTCAATCATTGAACGGGAAGGCGTTGGTATCGTGTGTAGGCTTCTTCTCAATTGATTTGGAATCAGGGCTTTTAGAGAACTTTCTTCGGTGAACTATCATTAAGTTACCCACTTGGTTATAACCCCTCTCACTATGGGGGAAACACCTGCATCACATGTGATAGTTAATACGGCTTATTTCGTTGCACAGGATTAGTTAACGAGACGCAAAGGCTTTGCGATCGGTGATAACCCAAGACACCCAACCCCGACCACACTGAGGCCTTGAGGGGGGGAGGGATACGTGCGTTTTAACCACCAAGTTTGAATAGCTGTATAAATATGCTGTGTATGATTTTACGTTGTTGTGCACTCAGGTGGGGCTTTATTGGTTTCATTATGTCCCTGTTAGGGCGCGGAATACATGCCCTTCTTGAAACTCTTCAACATTGTGCAAGTTCTGTGTCCCGGCGGAAACTGAAACCTTGAAATCTTGTGATAGGGAACCGAAGGGCAGACCCTGTTCTCTTTGAGATCGCACTACCGAAAGAAAAGTCTATGATGAGATCTGTCGACGTGATTGAACAAAGGCAAAACTGATCCACCAGATATTTGGGCTGCTAGAAAAAATAAATAAATTATGAAAGAGATCTTAAAGCGTAATCCATGTAGTGCTTTGCATTATTTATGGTTAAACAAATTTCCTCTGATATCCGCTATTCAAAAGTGACAGATTACCATTTATCTGGGCTAAGATTGCAAATTAATAAATTTAAATTTACCGATTTCTTTCTTCAATTCTTCTAAACGGGTGATACAAAAATAAACTGTGAATTACACCTTCCAGTCACTTGTGTACCAATAATTCCCCCTGATTGGAAGCTTTCATTGTCTACATTCAAACAAGCTCTGACCTCGATCGATCTGTGCCTAACTAACCATTGACGTCTTCCAATTCACGAATGGCCCACATCTTATTCACACATCGGTATCGTACTTTATCCTCACTGTGATCCAATCCACGAGCAAAACTTTCCAGAACGAATGTAATTTATGCTTTGCTTGCTAATGATGATCAACACTTTGGTCTTATTTCAAGCGCGCGCGCGCACACACACACGCACGCACACACAAGCAAGCATTAGTTTTCATTCAACACCAAACGTGCAAAACCCTATATGACGCAATCCTGGGCACAGAAAATAACCTCTCTAGTCAGGTGGGAAATGCTCCCGTGACGGATATAGTTGAAACTATTTATTGAAGAACCCAAAGTATTTGCATCATGGAGTAATTGGATAGATGTTGCCAAAAGCTGAAAGAACTATGTCATCACACACCATACGGTTCGCGGTGGTATTGAGAGCGTGACTTCAGAAGTTATAAATATCAACTAGAGAAATATGTTCTGATATCTGGACTGTCATGTTACAAGGAGATCCTAAAGGAAATCACTGGGATATTCCACCGAGTTGGAAGAACCCCACTTGTTACCAGAGGAATGGATAGTCTAAATGGGGTTCAGATCTTACAACCGAAGGACCAGATTCCTCATTCGTTGCGCAATGCAGAAAGGTAGCGTACTGTGATGGGTAGTAAGTCTTGAGTTCCCAAATGCCCCAAGGCCAGTTCACTATAGTGGTTTAGGAGATACCACTGTTTCAGCATAAGTATGTTGATGTTTGACCAAATATTTCGGAGAAACCCATTTGAAAGCAGAGATTTGCCGCTGAGTCAATTAATACTCAAATCAAAGTATACGTAACCATCTTTAATCCATTACAGCATTTGGTGTTCTTTGAAGAAACCATATGTCCAAGTTACGATAGGAAAAATATGTTGTGACAAGATGTAAACGGCGGTGGTGGCCCGGTGGTAAAGTCATCAACTTATCACCCCGGAGGACATGTGTTCGAATCCTACCATCACCGTCGCCTAACTTTCCTCATTATGTGCTGAATGGCAGCCTTTTGAATGGTAACCCATCCCTTTCCTGGAAATTGTATCATTATGTATCCAATACGACTGAAGTAAAAATGAAACTTTAAAAAGAAAACTATTTCTTGTGAGTAATGGAGGATTTGATTTAATTTCAAAGGAGAAATTTGTCGTGCACATGGCAAAAGCAGCGTGCACTGAAAATGTAGGAAGCGCTGGACAGTTGTTTTAACCTGGTTGGGTCTCAGCAACCGTGTGAATCCATCGACCCACCTGGGGATCGAACCCGGGACCTCGAGATCTGAAAGCTTACATACTACCCATTCGGTCACCGGGCAGCTGATCATTTTCCATTTACATAATATAGCACCATCCATTTTTGTAAGCTTGTTTTGACAAACAGATCAACGGATTGTGCCTTTAAGAAATTAACTAATTTACAAGAAACAAATGTGTTTGTTTTCCGGAATTCAATATGCTAAACAGTTGCTTTGATTTCCGGCAGCCAAAACTAAACGGCGATCCTGTACGTTCTCATTAGGCACTAATACAGTTCATTTAGCCCCATCAACAGTGAGGTGCGATTGTTCAATTGAATTTCATTTTTGACTCATTTTTGACTCGGATACCGAATGATGTTTGTGTATACACATGCCTCCATGTCTGTCGGTGTGTGTGTGTGCACCGATGTGGGCAAATTCACATCCGGGAAAAATTGAGGCCGTTTTACACGGATCGAGAGCCGGGGTGACAACAAGGCAGATTGAATGTTCCCCATTCATCACTCAAACGCGACTGCCCTCGAATCCCAGTGTGTGTGTGTGTGTGAGGGCTTGGTTAACTGTTTGTTTACCTTGTTCTCTGTTTGTATGCATGCAGCATGCAACGAGTGATTTGCATAATTATATTAGCTATTTGGTAAAAATCATTTCCGGCTGATTTTCGGACAACAACAACAACAACTGGAGTCCGTCGTTAACGGACAGAAAACAGTGTTGCAACCGGAGGAGCACAATGAACGGGGCAAATTGCTTCGTGGTTCGGTATTTGTTACCTAGTCACCGCTTGTCCGAACCCCGTTGAGACCGAGCAGATCAAATTTTGTTCGCGTATGTTTGTGTGTACGCAGAGCGCGTAAAAGAACGATATGCTCTTTGTGTGTTTATGCGTATGTGTATCATTGTCTTCAATCCCCAGTTTCACCGAGAAATTAAATACCTGTTGCCCAGTACAAATTATCGGCACACAAACTCGATACGGACAATCAGTTGAGTGATGGGAGGATGAGGGTTTACGTCAAGCGAATTGATGTGCATACATATTGGTTTGCACGTAATCTATTTTGACAATTTAGCAATTTTTTCCGGCAGGATTTCAAAGAGGTGTATTGCCTTGATGCAAGATGAACCCGACAGCGCTAAGTTCTCACTTGGTAGTTTTGCTCTATACCTCCTTTCACACAATAAAAACAATTCAGTCAACCTATTCATTGTGTTGAGCATTCACACAGAACTACTCAGGTTGTGCTCAAGTCCGCAAACTATCGTTGCCCAATTTTCCCTCTATTGCTCACGTAAATAGAAACAGAACTTTTTGGATTGATCTGTTTCAGTGAGGGCTCAAATCACGTAAAGTGCTTTGCAATTAGTTTCTGTATAATTTAACTCCTACTTTTCACAAACATTTTCGGGGTTTACTTTGCTCTCTTCCCATTGTTCTTTTACAAACTACGTCTAAAGTCTTACCGATCGCCGTTGGTCTTCGGAACTATCCAAATGAGTCTGGAATTTACTAGAAAATCTAGCTGTCTTGTGAAATATGTTGATCGGGTAATGACAGATCGATTATTTAACATGTAATGACATCTCGTCCCCGGGGTTCGGATGCCTGTGGATACGCTAACATGTCAAGACTGTAGTACTTCCGAGGCTTTTCACTTATGAGGGATGTGTTTATCACACCAATGAGAAATGCCTAGTTAGAAAACAAATCAAATAAGGACTAAGTGTTTTCATTAAATCACAATCAGTTTTTTTAAGGATAACTTCATGGATAAATTCTTTCATCCACAGTTATCAACTTGAGACATATCATTTCTACCTATCTGCAGCTGAGAACAGGATTAATGCCTCCACTCATTTTGTTTGGCAGATAATGAGAAGAATTGTCTTATGTTTGGTTCGTTAAAACAATGAAGTGCTCGTGACAAGGGGGAGTGAAATCTAGTCTGATGTCCGGAGCGAGCTTGTTCTATCACCTGATCCACAAGGCCACGTCAACAGCACAGACCTTAGGTGGTATCAATTCGAAATTCATTTAGGTTGCTTATCTGTTCACAATCCGAATCTAACCATCTTTAACTACAAGAAATATCGCTCCTATATCTTGTACCCCTTATTCTTTCCCTTCGCCGGTACTCCAGCAAGACAAATTTGCATACGCATCCTGTATGGTACCCGGTGTTGCCTTAATTCCTAATGATGCAGACCGAATCTGAGTCGACACAAGTGATTAGCTCTATGGTTAGCTCATTTTCCCGCCCAGAGGTCATTTCAGGACAGTATTGATTGCACAGCAGCTGAGAACTCATCTTACAGAGTACAAGATGTCTCTCATTGATTCAGTTCTCCGTGCATACAATTCAACCAAGCCATGAATAACACAGTAAGATTTCATTGTGTGGGGACAATACGTTAACGTCCCCGCAGGAAAAGATAACGAACAACCGACTTTTCTCAGAATCATTGAAAAACTCACAGTGTATGACCACATAGAGTTCAGCTCGAAGCTTTTGCTGTGACAGTTTTTTCGAGCGTAATGTGGCCTTGTTGCTGATCAGACAGACCAAGCGGTCCCCGGTATGCAACTGTTCTTTGTCCAAAACCAATTCGGCTGAATGATATTCTACTCCCGGTTTATGATATGTGAAATCACTGTCCACCTTGTCGATTCTTGCTGTCCGATACTCGTCGTCGGATGTGGTGCTCGTGCTTGTGTTCACCATAAGTCCATTGTGAAACCATTCGAATGTGGGAGGCGGACTACCTCCGTGGGATTGGCAAGACAAGCGTAACAGGTTTTGTTCACCGGGGATAGATTGTCGGAGAGGGACGGTGATTCGACCATTTGGAGCGGGTTGTGGCTCACCAGATGGAGCGACGATCACAGGTTGGGATGGTTTCACTGTGCAAAAACCGGGCAAATAATCAAACAGCGGGGAAACATTAGATCAGTAGAGTTTTTCATTCTTTTCGAGGTTATCGAGTAAACAGAAACCCCCGCCCCGATGCAGCAGACAAGATAAATCATGTTTGTTTCAAACTGGAAACTTATGGTTGCTTCTTTCATATCCGATTGGGGTCCTAACTTCCGACTGAAGTTCATAGACAACTGTCAAAGTGCCCAAACTAATTCGATGTAGGAGTGCGAATGAGAGTAAGCGCGTGAGCGATAGACCATCGATAAGTCGGCATCGGGGCTGGAATGATTTTTTGATGATGTAATTTGAGTCGGTCACTATCAGTTATATTTTTCTGGGGATAGTTTGTTGCGTGAGCTCAAATTTCAATAGCCGATCAGTAAAGACCTTTCAATTTAGAAAACTTTCCTCTGTTCATTCACTTCTAATTCTCAGTGAATACATAATTTTGCTAACTATTCTACCGAACGGAAGAATGAACAATCGACCAATTCAAGGATTGTGATGGCCACATGGAATTTGTGGAAATTCAGGTTGCGTTGGTGGTGAGGTTCGAACAGACGATACCCGGAACCATTAGACGGTAACTTCAATCGTTTAGCCATCGCCGTCTACTATTTTTGTTGTTCTGATAAAATAGTTCATTTTTGGCTGATAATAATCATGATTAAGATCGTTACTGGTATTACTATTGTTGTAAATCCATCAGGTGGTGTTGGGAAGAGGCTGGGCATTTATCATGAACAACAGTAACGGCATCAGTAAATTGACATACGTATGACGAATTGTCTAGTTTGCAATAGGTTTTCCGAATTTCAACACACACGCACAAGTTAATTGGTGCTGCAGTCCGCTGGTACAGGCTCGTAGTTACCACTGTGAACGCAATGACTCTCTTTCTAAAATGTCTTGCTCATTTTTGACCATTGAGAGAAGCCTTCAATCACGTTCCTTTGCGCAATCCAAATATACTACTCACAACAGTATGAATCGTCATTATGTGTAAATGCACCGAACCAGTAAAATTACAGGAATATGATGTGAACTGCTTTCAAGACTACACTGAACTCACCCAGGATGGATAATGTTGTCTGTCGTCTCAATGGCGATTGACCGGCGACCGGGGATACTTGACATTCGTAAGTGCCTGCATCCTCATGAGTCACATTCGTGATGACCAAATCGTGAATCCCCAGTCGGGGGTNACCCTGCATGGAGTAGCGGGGCCAGCTGGGAATATTGCGTTTGTAGCCTGACCGAAGCAAACGGAACGGAACGGAACAGAACAGAACAGAATGAATCGATAAGTGTATTTGTTTGTTACATACCGTTTTGCGTGACTTTTTAACCGAAGACCAAGTAAAAACCGAGGCATACCAGATTTACGTTCAATCCAACACCATGTGAATAGTTAAGTGCATGCATTTTTCCATTTCGTTTGTATTCATATGTGAACATAATTCTCGGCAATTACGAGTATTATTCGACTTGTTGTTTGGCAGATTTTAAGTTTTTATGGTGATTGTGAAACGTTCAGTAGCCTCGATGGGATTCAAACCCACGCATAAACGCCGCCTAAGCTTTGTACGCGCACACTCTACCACCTGAGCTACGAGGCCATACCAGTAGCACTGATCTTTTCACATTTGAATTACCCATCCAACCTGCCGGGGCAGTCAGGTTACCTGCTAATTGGTGGATGTCACATGCCTCTGTAAGTTGGATGGGTAAATTCGAAAATACCAATGCTATTGGTGTGGTCTCGTAGCTCAGCTGTTAGAGCGTGCGCATATGAAGCGTAGGCGGCATCTACACGTGGGTTCGAATCCCACCGAGGCTACTGAACCTTTCACAATCACCATACAGATGCCGATTGAGGTGTCTGGGAGGGGGGGGAGAGAGAAAAATAACACCAATTTGAATTGTATGTTGAATCTGGTCGTGTAGAGAGACTATCCGTCTTCGATAATCGTTGTCTACCTAATATCACCCGCGTATGGTGGTAGCATCGCGTGAACAACGATGAAGTCAAACGAGTAGGTACGGGAATCAGAGAAACTTCCGTTCAGTAAAATAATCTCACAGCATCCTTTTAGGTGGCTAGGGCACGGCCTGAGAAACGTTTGCACACCGTGCACTATTAGCAAACATCAGTTCAGGCTGGAAGAAACAGTGACGTGGGCAGACTATGACGTGGAGCAGATAGTTACTGAGGCTGTGCTCGGATCTGGTTTCTGTTTGGGCTTTCCAGCTGCCCGGTTTGGGCCCCAAAAATTCAGATTTTCTTTGGCTGGAGACACTGCGGGATATGGCATCGAACCGAAGTTAGTGGAGCGAATGTATCCCCTCTTGTGTGATCCCAAAAATAAACAAAAACCAGAAAACACTCTAAATGGCGTGCAGTGAACAAACAAAACAGTTGTTATTCCCCAAGTTGACTGTTTTGTTTTCCCCTCTTTTGTACCCACATCTTTCGCTAGTCCATTGTTATTATGGCACCGTATCCGTAAATGCTAGTGTTAATCACAATATATATATATATATATATATATATATATATATACATATATGTATATATATAGAGAGAGAGAGAGAAATAAACATGAACGAAACACTGGCAAGCCGTGGGCAGCTGTTCCAATCTGATTGGATTTCATCAATGTAGCGCAAATTCAACCAATGCCGTTGTGAATTTCAATTGAGAGAATCATTATGCTGGTAAAATCCCAATATGATCGTGGATGCGGCGCATCTCACATTGACAAAGCAGGCAAGCGGTTGCATTCACGAATCGAGGATCATACTCCTCGTCCAATCAAATGCGGACTGGCCGAGTCACATAATCAAAGTTCATTATCCGAATCGAGTGATACATCGCTTAGCAATAACAGAAGCACATTCAAACACATAACACCGCTTTTGTCCTTTCCATTCGGGTTAAACAAATATCAGAAAGAATCAAGCAAATGCTTTCACTCGTTCGTTTGAAGAGGACTGATTAGTATATGCATAGGACTATTTCGAATACGTGTAAAACGAATGCGCTTAATCATTCCTTTATATGTCTCACGAGGTTTCGTAGATGGCGCGGACTGTGAATCTCAGTTGCTCTCAAATCCATTTGATGAGCGCATGTCATCAAAGGACTGACTCACACAACTGTCTGAGTCTAATGAACGATCGAATCTTTTCCACGTAATGTTTGTTTTTCCTGTCAAAAATATCTTGGAACAAAATTCGGGCTGAAAGAAGCAATTTTCAGTGACGATCGTTTCTAAACTTCACCCGGATCGATGTGAAAATGACTCGTGATTATCCGCATTGGAACATTATGACAAAACTCATGACATATGATTCCCTCATACAATAAGCCAACAACGGAAAATACATCCCTAACTGTTCGTGGGGAACTGGGGGAGCAGAAACCAAACTGGCAAAAATTCAAAGAACAATTGATGATTTTGATTTGTGATTTGAATCTCCTCTCTTCTCCTCTCCTCGTCTCTCTCTCTCTCTCTCTTTTCTTCGGTCACCATGAATAGTTAGACTAGTATTCTCCATTCCTTAACTGATATGCAGTAAAAGCATCCTATATTGGTGTCAGAACACGCATACGGTTGTGGAACAAATTCGATGACTGTGGGCCGAACGGAAGATAACTCAAAATGATTGGTGATGTAATCAGCATGATCGAACTGGCAAACGAAAGCGATCGTTTCACAAGGTCAGATGTTTTTCTTGGGGTGATAGCTAAAATAAAAGTTTCGTAGTTTGTAAACAGACCACTGGAAGAAAGGATATGAAGACAGTCCATGCATTGACGATTCACGTATGCCCGTTTATGCTCACTGTATTTCTCATGTAATAAAGCAGAACGTAAATTTGAATGCAATTCCGGGTAAAGTGTTTACATATACACTAAGAATCACTAAATCCTCGAAATCACTTCTTCCACATATAGTATGCCGGTACAGTTTACTGTGAATATTTATATTCATTGTCATGGCAAAAAGGCGGAAAACATGGAATCCTTGATGTCGGCAAAAGGACATGACGTGACCATCTTCAATGGTTGAGAATAAGGTGCTTGAACTTTTGTATTGACAAATCAAAATCTCAATTTGATAAATCTATTTTCATTATTTCTATAGGACACTACAAATTCATCAAGTGTGGCATTCTTCTACGGACATTCTCCACGTTAGTTCCAATAGTTCCGTGCAGCAGAATACGGTTTCACACCTAAATTTGTAACGCGTAAAATTTGAAAGAAATCACGTTGCGCCACAGTGATGATGCGTTTTCGAAAATTAAATTAGCACTTCGAAAAACTCATTTGATTTTGAGGTCACCATGTTACTCCTTTTCAATAGTTCAATGGAGTGTATTATTGATTTTTGTAATCTATTTGTGCAACAATGTTTAATAATTCTTTGATTATGCTTAAATAATAGACACAAAAAGTGCCGCTCTTGTTGGAAACTTTCACCGTTAACCGAATTGATATCTTCAGGACTTGAATGCAGATGCTACAACCGGCTAGAATAATCGCGATGAACGATTCGTGGATACTTTCTCTAACTTGGTTAATTGGTGAGCACTGGTGAGCTTCAACTTTCTCGAAACAGCATTTTCACATAATTTCCAAGTTAGATATGTTTGACTTGAATGGCCGAACCAATCACTTTTTTGTGGAACGTGTAGTACACAATCAGGAAAGTTTCAATTACATGCATGAAGTTAGTATACGAATGTATCCTGTCAGGCATCAGCAACATATGAAACATTTATATCCTAGACTATGCCGGAGCATTTCTCATTTGAACTGTAAGTGAATACCCTTGACGATAATGTGCCTCTGGTCCGTCCAAATCAGCGAATTACTTTTTCCTTGTAAAGGGTAACAAAAGCGCCTCTTTAAGTTCGCTAGCTATGACAATCAATGGTATAGTTTACGTTTTGAGATACTCAATTAGTTATGCGCTGATATCAGCCCGGTAAACTGTTCTCCTGATAATCCTGTACAATGTGAGAGTCATAGTCACAGTGGGTGCTGGATCCCAAGTGGAAAATTCCTCTCACATCTGGTTAAGCTAGAGAACTCAAATTTTCCAGGCAGACCTTATTTTACTAATGCTTATTCTCATTCGTCCGGTGAACCTTGTCTTCAGCGGTTCACCGGGCAGTTAAAGTTGAAGTTTTATTATGGGAAATACTTAAAAGCGGTTGTTTTTCTAGTCCCATAGGGTTTAGTACAGATGAATCGGTTCACGGTTTATAGCTAGATGAGGAATGTCACGATTTATCTTTGTTTCGTGCACTAATTTGGTTGTTGAAATTAAAGACTTGTCAAAGCTTCATCCAGTTTGTGCTTGCAGGAAACAATTTTAGACACAGAAACAACGTGTGGTGGTAGAGAATTTCGATTCGTGAACACTCTGAGAGAGAATGAATAATACCGGCATTCTAGTCGGCATCTTTGGAGCACTAATTTGAATGAGTGTGCCCTCAAGTGAGTGTTAGAGAACAGGGCAAAAAGTGAACGACATAGGTGCTTTGGGTCCTGCATTATTTGATACACCAGACCAAGTCCTTTCGAATGCGGTTATACTGCGTGAAGTACAACTGTAGTGCGTCTCGTCTTTCTGCGTAACTCTTGGAATGCAGTCCTTTGACTATTTTGGTGGCCATTCTTTGTGGTCGTTCCTGAATCTTCCGATCGCGTTGCAACCACGGATTTCACGGTTGAATTGCATACTCTATGTGGGGCCGAATGTAGTCCGGTACCAACAGCGTAGGTTCAAATTTGCGAAATACTCGCTTTAGCGAACCAACACGTGTGACAACGGTGGACCACACCCGGGGGCTGTTTAAAGAACAACTTAGGTCGTCTTGGACAATGACACAGAGGCTCTTCTCATTCCAGACACCACCACTAGTGACAGTGACAGAAAATGGTGCGATGCCCTCGTTTTTTCTGTGAAGTAACCCAAGTGAAATGATCGTTCAACTCTAATTGCTAACAAAAACGATCTGATGATTCGCCACACCCGATAGAATAGTTCAAGTATAAAGCATGCAAAGTTCGGTCGTTGCAAGTATTGTTACAGTTTATTGGGTATATTATGCAACGGACTCGGGGTATTGTCCCCAACGAGAGATGATTCCAAGAATATAGGGCTAAGCAGACCCAGGTTAGATGCTCGTATTCGACACATAAAGGATAATTGTTCCGTTATTGCATGTATACAATTGAGAACAATTTGATCAGCTGACTGGTGGTCACGTGAGCAGTATGCGCGCAGTTCATCGGAAAGGTCCCACCTTCAAATCTCAATTAGATCGATGGACCCGCACGAGGGATAAGATTCAAGATCGCAACAGTTTAAAAATGCTTCCCAAGATCTCAGTTTGCATTTCTTATACAACGTAGTTATCTCTAACTGTTCGACACGGCTTTCAAACCAAACCGTTAGGGAATCACAAACAGGGAATGCTGTATTTCATTGCAAATACTCAATGTTCAGGGTATTCAACAATAGCCAACCGTATCTGTCATTCTGTTGCGCATTTTGGAAGGCAAGAATTATGGTGAATTAGGAGAAAACTAGATGCTGACTGAGTCCGCATAACCAAACCAAACAAATATACACTTATCGAACATTATTTTCACTGTCAATGTGATTATTAGAATTCTCACCGCTCGGAGAAATAAAAGTATATAAAAGTATATATAAAAGTATATCTATATACTTTTCCACAAGTCTTTCAGGTGTTTTAATCAACTAATTTCGTGTTTCGTGTATCCGTTTTGGTGACCTCAGTCGTGTCCTTCTCCGTCTGCCTAGTTGCCCTTGTTCTGTCGTAATAGCCTGCCTGAGTGGACAGATGGTGACCCTTGTTGTAATTAGTCGAAAACATGGATGAGCGACGTCAGTTCCAGCACCGCACCGTGTCACCCTCACTTAGCCAGTTCACGACGTGTTTCGGTCAGGACAGAGTAAAAATGAATTGCGCGCTTGTTAAAGAAATTAGCACGGAGTGGAGACAGATGTTGGTTTCGGATATTTCCGTGTATAAGTCGTCCGCTTGGTGAAATGATATGGTTCCACAGTTTGAGGGAAGCCAAAGAGATAGGTTTAGATTCTTATCTGCACGCTTCGAATTCGAATCGCATATATTACTAAGTAAATCAAAAAATAAACAAAAGCTTTTTCCGTGTGGAAATTAGAAGTGTACATTTGACAGATGAGATTGGGTGACAAAGAGATTGACAGGTTTGCCCTAATACTGTCTAGCGTTGACTGAATATTGCAAAATATAACTGTAAGCGAATTTGAAGAAAACCGCTAGTTTCAATCAATCGATGGCCCTTGAAAATTCAGAATTTAAAGGATAAGGAAAAATGTCTTCCAATAATCAACATATCGTGCAAATTATGAACAGACACGTAAGCTGGTTGGTATTCAAACCCGGGCTTAGCCTCCACGTCTGATTTTATCCGTCATACACTCTGTCAGCTGAGCTACCAGGTAACCGCAACATCTTTGGCGTTTTCACATATGATCACCCATCCAACTTACGAGAGATACGATGACCTCTTCATTCAGCATGCAAACCATCTACTTCGACAGGTTTTCTCTAGGCTCAACCAGAATTCGATGGATGTTGTGATTGGACTTTGCTCTTACAAACTTTTATTTGAGCCTCGTTTATGCTTGTCAGTTCAGAGCATAATAACGGAGTTTACCAAAGCCGGTGCGTGCGGGTATCAAGGTATCTAACAATGAAGAGAATAGTAGAACAGTCGAACAGTAATTCACCCTTAAAGAAATCGCATGTTCAAACACATCTCCACTCGCTTCTAACGAAAACACAGTGTACACAGTTTTCAATTCGTTCAACTCATTATCATGTTGATCGGTCTTAGCAGGTCAAATTCGACCACTCATGACCAATATTTAACAAATGGAGCGAGAAAGTAATCCACGGAACGATTGATCAATACGTCCGAGAGATAGAGGGAGGGAGTTTGTGTTCGTTTTAGATAAGCTTCTGTTCTTGCTCTAGCCAA
>UZAN01047060.1:0-19013 GCA_900618425.1 Echinostoma caproni
ATAGCATGTTTTCAAATGCTCTGTTGATAACGAATGATGCATTTTAAATTGCCCCAATCGTGCAGTTTGTTTGTAAATGTTCCTGTGGAATGATAACTCAAAACAAATAGGTATATTATATGAGATCCGTATTTTGTTTGGTTTATTTTTGGTTTACACAATTTTCAAATGATAAGTTTAATTTTTGAACGCCGCGTGTGTTTTCTCTCGTTCTGGAAAGAAAATAACGGAAATAGAATCCTTTCAGCTATCCACATACATCATGCTTTTTGAATACGTGGAAGTAAATTAATACACTACAAAATAGTGAAATCGGATGAGTATTTATTGTTATCCGCAACTCACCATAGCTCGCCGTTGACGAGATGTGCAAGTAGTCCTAGAACTATCAACCACGAAGGGTTGAACTTCGAAACACCAGCTGAAATAAAATACAACAAAGGGAAGTTGATGATTGACAACTTTTGCCATTATGGAAAGTGTATAATTCACACATTTGATTGATTAAGTCTTTTGCACGAATATCTGGTTCCACTTTCACACTCACCCAACATGTAATATACAATCACATCGTCAAATCCAGTGCTGTTTGATGTATCTCTGGCTCGCCTTATTACTGAACTTGCAGCAACAACAGGAGCTTCCATTTTTGACATTTCCGCTGATGCCCCTTTTCCTTTCTCCGTTTTTACTTTTTCTTTTTTCTCCTTTTCCGGAGGTTCCTGCCCTTTTCCCTTCGATGTTTCTTCCTTGATGTTTGAATCTGTTTTACTCTCATCCTTTCCTTCCGCACCTCCTGAAGGATTTGGATTTTGAGCTTGTGTAGTTAGTGTTTCTGCCGTTGTATCAGCGGCTGTAGTAGTCGTGACGGAGTCCGCACTCACATCAATCGCCGAGGTGGATGTGAATACAGTCGTTGCACCTTTTGGACACAGAGTTTCTGATCTATCTCCACTAGTCGCCTTCACACAATTGGTTCCACTCGTCTCCTGGAAGTGAATCAACATGTTTGCAATGAAACGATCAATGTTCCAATCTTCAGTGTTCCATCTCTACTGGAAAACGTTCTTGTTCACTTACATTGACGTAGACCTTCACCGCTGTACCGGAATCCGATTTGACACGGTACTGGCAGCCCGTGCCACTCCCTTTTACAACGAAGCTCTTTGTTTCGCCTGAGGCCTTAACCTCTTCACANGAAAGACCGTCGTATGGAAACTGCTTTACTTACCGACATTATCGCTGATACAGATAGCAATAAGCAGCAATTTTATGATACTTGATTTCATTTTCTCAGACTTTCAATGAGCCAGTACCCAGTGTTTTTATATAGTGTGTTGCATTCATTTTTGAAAAGATGTCGATGATCGGTTACTATCTTTATTATGATTCACGTGATTGTTAGACTACTTCAACTCCGATATCTCACACGTAGTTGCTGAACCTGTATATCTTAGAAATCATGTGAAGACTATTGGTTCTCAATGGTTAAAATGAGCACGTTCTGGCGTCACGATTTATGGAGAATTGTTTTGCATTAGTACTATGTTTTGTGTTGATAATTTTGTATCCAAGCAACGGAGGGAAATCATTTTTTCGAACGGTTTACCCGGCAAGTTGCAAACGTCCGCCGTCAAGAAACGGTGAATGTTGCAACAAGCTAATTTATCGATAAATCCGTTGTGGTCAAACGGTTTAGTTGAGTTGTTTGAGACTGCCCACCTCAAACGAACATGACTTGCATATTTGTCTCAATTCAGGCGGCTAGATCTTATCATGTCAAAAATTATTAAATCAAAAGTTTACGACACCATTGAAATGCAACAGTATTCTGTGGAACAAGCGAGGTTTGAGCTTGCACGTAGCCCTTATAATTACTCTCCGAACTTGGATCAGTTGTTGCTATACCCGAGGTTGGTATTGTTCTGCCGTGAAATAATCAATGAATCCTCCTGGCGATAGTACGCCTAGTGTGTGTGAGCCAGGATCAACTGTTTTTTATATAGTGTGTTGCATTCATTTTTGAAAAGATGTCGATGATCGGTTACTATCTTTATTATGATTCACGTGATTGTTAGACTACTTCAACTCCGACATGTCACAGGTAGTTGCTGTATGTGTAATTTGTTAACATCGTGTGATGACGATATAATCTCAAAGAATAATAATGGCATAGTCTGACGTCACGATTTATGGAAAATTGTTTAACATCGGCATTGTGTTATGTGTTGACAATATCGATATACAAGCAACCGTACGCAGTTGATTAGTGTGGGTTTTGATCGAATTCACTTTGAGGCTGCAAATACAAAACCATGATGCGCGAAAATTATTTCGTTTGACTCGATCCTGTTCGGATGCATTGTCTTCATCCGTTTTTCCTTGTATCGTGTTTAGTTTCAGTTGTGCAGTTAGCTATTTGTCAGTGAAGTCATGCGCTTGAATCATAAATTCTGGTTTTGAACCCCAAGCCACCTTCGTTTAGGACAACTGAACTTTCCTTCGGACTTCGGACACCTTCACGCACGATCCACAGTTCATCGGTTCAACCATGCACTTGGAAGCACTTGACTCCAGTTTCGCCCTTATTATAGCTGATCACTAGTGCATTTGCACCGTCCAATCCGGAGGATAGTTACTCAAATCAATCAATATCACTTATTTCACACACACTACTCAGAAGCAAGTATGAATCGAATTCGAAGAAGAAACAAACCTGATACGTTTGTGGCAAGTTAGCCCGTATCCTGCACGGGAGTGCCGAGTTGGTGGGAGGTTTTTGATTGAAGTGAGCAGATTATCATCTATCTCCCTTCGTTGAGTTCGGGCCAAATGACCTAACTGACTATCACTGAAGACAACTTCTAAACAAACATGAATGCGCGTTTTGTCCATGGCATGAGCTGGTTGGCACAGTTGTAACACACTCGTCTTCCATGCGATGAGTCCGGAGTTCAAATCCCGGACAGGACCGGTGGTTACTGTTTACTCAACTCCACACATCACAAAAGCAATTAATCATCATGTGCTTCAATAAAACAAATCGCCACAGATTGGTACTGATCCTCCATAGAAGCACACTGCTTCTGTCATAATTGAATGCATTCCTATAAATGTTTCTAAAAACGGCTTCGAGTTGGAACGGCACTGGGATTTGAAAAATATATCTGGACGTGACAAAACCAAATAAATCAAATTTTCCAATTCCGTCATGAAAAATTGAGTTAGTTTGTAATATTTCGAATCGAATCAAAACCCTGAAGCCTGTCGCAGAGATGCATCATATGTAATGCTTGTAATAAGCTCAAAACTATTGATTTTGCTAAATGGTGTATGGCGGAAATAAAAATGAGTTTATCAACTGCCTTATACTCGAGTGGATAGCACGCGTGCTTTGGTTTGATCCCCAGTTTAGTCCACAAACTCACGGTGCTGATCATTCCTAACCATGTCCAAACACCTACATACTGTTTCCTACCATGCTAGTTCACGGTTTGTTCACTCTTTATACGACGAAATGCACACAGGTAATTCTTATTTGCCAGCATCCAGCGAATGAGTTGCGATTTTGTCTCGCTCGTCAAAAGATACTGCTGAATTTGTCTCACTGTTTGGGCATAATGATTCCGTGTTTTGAATGACCAAAAAGCAGTGAAATTCGTAACTGTTCCGACCTCAGTGTAACCTGCTCCGTCCAACCAGAGTATATGACTGCTTGTTAGAATGGCGCTACTTACAGTAGAGCCCTACATTAAATGGTCCACAGAGAGGGGTTAATCTGGGTTTCAAGCGCACATTTTATCATAAATTTATCAGAAGGTCACTCCAATATTGTTGACATGTGCATATTTGCCACGTTATGTCGAAACTTGTCAGCACCTTTTCAAGCTTATATTCCAAGTGAAATATTCGTGAAAGAACTTGCAACCGGATATATTTTAAGCTGATGGACTTCGGAGCTGTGAATTTTGTTAACCAGCATGACATGCGCTATTATGTAATTTGTGTGGAAACAAGCAGATCAATCAGGATTGACTTGTACAGTTTGGCTACCGGATAAAGCAAGCAGCGTGTCGATGGGTGAAAATGGGTTTTATTCGATGAAGTTTGAGCATCAACCAAAACTCCCGCTCTATTCTCACTCATAAAAAGTCTTGAATCCCGAATAAGATGGATACAGTTGCTGTTGTTTCCTTGTTTGATTGTGCACACCGGAAGGAACGTATGCGACTTCACAACATTAATTGTGTTTATCAACTCCGTAAGCCTGTCCAATATATTGTAAACCCAAACGACTTGTAGTGATTGTAGTAGTAGTAGTAGCAGTAGTGCACACTGAACTCGGAACACAAACCACGCAATACGAACAACAGAACACGATTCAAGGATGAGCAATCACGGATTGAATCGCATAAGCACTGCACCGCACTGGCACTAGCACGAAATATCCCACCAAATTAACACGCGAGGAAAAGACTACAGCAGTAGTAGTTCATTCATTGAATGAAATAATGGGGACTATTATGCACAAAGTAGGTGCCTTGGTTACCCCAGCGTCTATCAATCGCGTTCCGGTATCGCTTGCGTCGTTCTCCTTCTGTTTGGGCCGAACGATCTCTGATTGGCTGGTACGATCAACCTGTGATATTTAGTCTGAAGCCTCCACACCAACTCGCTTTATTGATGTCACCCGTGAAGCTTGATTGATCGCAGTTGTCCAAAAACTGTACCATGTCACTCCAGAGTGCGCGTCATCTCGTAGGCCAGGATTAGCACGGAAAATCAAAGCTAGTATATATGTAGCGCGATCTATTCTGATTAGATAATTGGAAAGAAGCATAACAGAAAAGTCAGAATTTCACACAATGGTTCAATGTGTCGCTGAGTATATGAAACATGCTTTGCTCTTTTACTAGATCGTTGTCACGAATAGAAACACATCAAATATTTAGACACAATCTTGAAACTATCTTTGCTTTTTATCAAAAATACATACGTCTGCTCTGTAATCGTTATTCCCAGTCAGCATCACCAACTAACCTGTTAGCGCACATATGGTATTCAATCGCATTTTGCACAGGTTGCTTACTGCCATTAGGCTTCACACGATACCCGTTCCTTGCAAGGGAAATTCGCGTAGGTGAGCTATGAGTCAGTTTCAGAAACATCACGGCCTTGAACAGTACACTGTGTTCATTTTCAGAGATGAAACAGGGTAAAAGTGGCGAACTATCGCTGGTCATTATTCGTCACCTATTTTTGTCTAATTCGTTCAACTGTCGTTTGTGCATAACTCTAGCAAGTGATACGCTATTATTCCTAAGTACGAGTATATTTCGACTCACACTATTTTTGGAGCTAACAAATCCTGCACAAGTACGGTAAACAATAAAGTGACCGAACATTTCCACGTTCCTTGATAACAACCGATCACACCTTCTCTGGATTTGACAAAACTCTTAGGTTAATTCATGAATCTAAGTTATTATCACTTGCGTTTGTGTTCATTTTGCTGCATGTCTCATGTCCGTTATGAAAATCACTTTGTATATAGAACATGCTAACATGCAGCGTTTGAAAGGGTTAAACCGTCATCGATGAGCGTTCGCCTTGATGGATTTGGAAATCTCTGATTTCGCACCTGACGAAATATGCCACACTGAAATGTGTCACTTTATGGACACCATATTTGCATATGCATGGAACATAAATCAGGACCCATCTGCAGACGAAGCAGCATAAATACCAAAGGACAACCGTGATAGTTATCCAATTGGGTAAGGAGAAAACACTGTCTTGCTAGCCATTTGACTGTTCGCGAATATGAGAACCGTTTGAGATGTATCTTACCAAGCCATGCCATTGGAACCGAGAACATATATATTTTAAGATAATGCTAAAGTACTGTCAGATGGAATAATGATTAATAAGTGCACTGGTGGTCTTCTGAGGACGCGCTTTTTGTGATTCACCGACATAAACAGTCAAGCTTCATAATAGACAGATACCAAATGTGATGCTGCTTTGCTTTCCGTAGTTCTAACAAATACGGTTCACTGCAATTGACTTGAAGTTGTACTTTACAAGGCTGTATTCTGAACACCAGCGTATGGCGATGTCTTGTCCAGGTATTCTTTCTTAATCTTTACCGGCTCAAAGGCATCATTCAAATAAATTAACAATTCAAATTAGTGCACACTGATGGCGTTGACTGTTTGGAACCAATTGGAATTAAATATTCAGACGAGTAATTTTTTATTGTGGCGCAAGTATCCTCAATATACTTTATCCTCTGTATTTTGATTTTTTGTATGCAACAATTCAATTTTCACTGATAGGGTGAAGGCGAAACATCTAAGTTCAAGCGATGGTGGTGTGAGTTGAACGTATTACTTCTGGCGGCTGGTCCTTCAATCTNTCAATCTCGAATACGGCCAGGCGGAATGCTTTGATTAGATGCACCTTTATTATTTTATTGTTCAACATTTGGTCTTATCCGTTGCGGAAACGTGTACTTCGTTTCATATAGGATTTTTACTTTGGCAGACGCCGTATTTGCAAATAAACCAATAAATGCTCCTCTCACTGGATGAACACATTCCAAAATTACTACCTTCTCCCGTCGAATAACTTAGTGTTTCATTCATGTTGAATCTGACGGATCCAATTTGGAGGCCACATTCGAAAACTAGCTGTTTGTTTTCGCTAAATTGCTTTCGTTTAAACTTGGAACCAAAAATATAATTGAAAGGTAGCGTTTGTTTACTGTTAGCTGAAGCGCTTTTCCATACAGAGATATGTGTATTGAGCACCATGAAAAGACTCTCGGTAAATAAATATATTTATATGTAAAACAAAATAATTTGTGAAGGCATGATAGTTAATAATACCATCATTGAATTTATCCATTTTGTTGTTCAGTTACTTTGAGTTCTCCGTGGGCCGTGTATGTGTTGGTTTTCTGTAAAATCAAAATTACAATCAGCTTGTCTCATTACTCGTGTTCATCATATAGACAAACTTCTTAAAGAAACGTCATGGAACGTCAATTCGTCAGAAGAACATAGAACAAATTACATTACGCAACTCACTAAATACTGCCGTTGATAAGAAGTGCAACTAGCCCAAGGTATAGGAATACCGGAGGATTGGACACTGATACGCCGTCTGGAATCGAGCAGAATGTGAATGAAATAAACTGAACTAAATATTCAGTGTGAACAGAGAAACAAAAAACATAGCGAAAGAGTATACTTCGAGCAATTTGTTGACCTAAGTATCAGTTGATATGTGCTACTCATACCCTGCTGTTTGAAGCTCACCTAATACGTAGTACACAATTACGTCGTTAGATCCGGCGTTCTCCAAATTTGCTCTGGCTTTCCTCAAAAGCGCAGGACTGATAGCATCCGTTCCTTCCCTTGATTGCTTGTCATTGTTTTCTACTCGGACGTTTTGTCGTGCATCATTCCCCGATGGTAGTCTTTGTTCTCCAGCTGCTCCTGGTTCTTTTGGATCGGGCTGTCTCGACGATGGATCTTCCTGCGACTTATCTTGTGAAGGCTTTTTCCCAGCTTGTTGTGAAGGTTGTGTGGTCGGTTCTGTCGGTGCTTCAGTTGGTTTAGTCGTTGTGGCCTCTGAACTAGTCGTGTCGGAATCCGCACTCACCTCAATCGGTGAGCTGGATATAAACTGATTTGATGCACCTGATGGACAGAGCGTTTCCGATTTCCCATCACTGGACACCTTCACACATTTCGTTCCACTCGTTGCCTGTAAACAAATTAAACGTTATGCAAATATAAACAATAGTTCTCTTTCACTGCCCCAATTAGATTCACCTGAATTATGCTTCACTTACATTAACATACACCTTAACCGCTTTGCCGGAATCCGATTTGACACGGTACTGACAACCGGTGCCACTGCCCAATACAGTGACTTTCTGTACTTCATTCGATGCGACAACTTCTTTACAACTCTGTGCATCTTTTGTTGGTAATGTAAAATAATTTTCTCCAACACCGGTTGACTTACCAACGATCCCGCTAACAAACACAGTGATCAACAATATTTTCACGATATTCGATTTCATCTTCTCTGAGTTGCTATTTGTTGGTAACTGCTGGCTTATACATTGTTTTCAACATACATCTTCCGGTAGGATGTCGATGATTGGTCACTTTTTACATACCCTCACGTGACTGCTATGTAGCTTCGTTGCAAAATGCGATACCCCCTCGTTGGTGCTATTATTTCTAAAGAGTGAAATTATAGTCTGCTGTCAGCAGCTCAAGTTAACACAGGTTTGCATCACGTTATATTCTGAGGAATTCTACTCAGATTTCACTTATCCGATGAATAATTTCGGATGAATGTGCAACACATTGCGAGTGTGACAAATCCAGAAAATGTGGTAAGTGAAACACGGGTTTGGTCAAAGATCATTAGGGTCTGTTGTTCTTATGGTTTGGTTTCATTTATCGATTCCCTGTTACTATAATTTGAGTTGACAATTCTATTTCAGTGGGTAATGAATTTTTATTTTGTGAAAAAGTAAGTGATGCACGAAGCGGAGAAGAGCATTTGAATCAAGCATGCCTTTTTACCTCGAGCCAGCCAACTCTTATGAGTCCACTGTTCAAAGAAGCGTTCATCAAATATAATAATTTATTTTATCAATTATTTCTAGCCTCTTTGGTTATTTCGTATCGCAACACATCAACAATCACAGCATTCTGAACGAAAGACTTTGATAAACGCTGACTCCGTATAGGCGGTTCGAATGTGATTGGTGTACATTTTACTGGCTGTATTCGACACAGATGCTAAACGGTATATAAGGTGACCAGTTTCGTGAGTGTTCATCGAGTAGCCTATAAACGAGTGAGATAATTCGATGACGTAAGTTTAACTGCAGATGATCATTGAATAACTGTTATCTATGGAATAAAATTACTGGCACTGAACATGTCCTGTCTTGGACAGACACAAAATGAAAGACGTGGCTTGTGTGAAACTTCACTTGTGTTGACGAACATTCTTTTATCCAAACCCGTGAGCACCATGACACCGAATAGTCAGTTTATCTCCCTCATCATCAACGATGATTCTATGGAATAATTAGAAAATCATTCAATTGGCTGGTAGCGTTCTGGCTAAATATGCACTTTGGGTTTAGCCGACGATAAATACAGAAATATTCCATCAGTCTACTGGTGGGGTACATCTGGGTCTTAGACCATCTTAAATGTCTGCTGTTTATCGATGATACAAAACAAATTATTTGCTAATCGTGATGCAACGTTGTTGATAACGTGAATGGGTTTGAAATTAGTAGACGAACAGACCAAACACACGATATCGAGTATACAATCAATTTGTCTTATTCCTAGGATCTGCCAATTGATGAAGAGAACAATTATTTGTTCTCCTAAGTCTGTAACTCACTCAAAGCAGAAATTCGAGAAGCTTCGAAGCAGACTTCATTAATAACGCCCAAGAATTGTTAGTCATAGGGATTTCACACTGAAGTAGGTTAACCCAATGTGAAGTTGCAGCGCACACATTTACACTCGGGCTCCTTCGAATATGATCTGCGCTTTCATATTCCAAGGTAGAAGCTGTGATATCTATTTGTAGTGTAGACACCCCACCGAAATCCACAACATTGCGAAGACCTTCTTCGCTCTTGATCCAGAGAGTGCCCAAATTGATGAAACAGCAATTTAGACTAACCTACAAGCACGCATCTTTGCAACGGGACAGTGAACAGATGAAATGACCTACTGACCGAAGTAATCAACCTTTAGAAGATCTGATCCTTTAAAAGTCCTTGGAATCAAGAAGGCTTGAGGTTTAACTAGACACAAAACGTGTTCGAAGTTTGGAACTCCAGCATATCTCTCGCAAACAGTGGAAGATGTTGGGATTTTACTTTTCTCCTGCTGCAGGCAGAAGCAGAAACCGATCAACGACATACGTGGACATATATCCGAGAGCACCATCAAAGGAACTATGAACTCTGTTATGGTCGTGGTCACCATCAAATCTGTACACCATATCCGATACGTCGCAAAAGAGACAATAGAGTCAATGATTTCTTCGGTTGATCTGCGTCGAACGGCGAACATCAGAGAAGTAGAAACTATAATTCTTGTAATGAAATATTACTTCAACATTCTGAACGGACAGACTACCAGTAAAACAAAACCCTTTGCAAATACCACTGTGTAGCAACTTGTTGAATACAACCACATAATTTGTGTGAATGTTGCATTTTTTGTGGTACTGCTTGCATGTATGGAGCGATTCAATCTCGCCCCTTGTGCATCCAAAGATAATTAATGAGATCATTTATTTTATGCGGTGGTGAGAAACCTAGAAGGATTACATCGACTGGACATTGCAATTATCAAATGTGGTGCATGCAAACAGTTCTCGTTAAAATTTTCATGAGAGCAGGATGAAGATTTATGATCAAAGTATATGTTGAATTCAACTAGTTTGGGGTAATCTCATCAGATGTGTACATAAATTCAGATCAGGTCGATACGAAGGCCAAAGGTCACCACTATGAACCGGATTGGGCATAGGGTCAGGGAGCGGAGGCACTGCAGGACGGCGGGAGGAGTGAGATAGGAATGGGACAGTGATATTTAAAGGGCAGCTCAAGGCTAGCCACGACTTTGATCTGCTTACATAAATCCGGCTTGTCGAATGGTAGCCGCTTCAGTGACTTGAAACAGATCGCTACCTTTTTGGCGGGTGGAGACACGAAATGCGTATCTAGGTTTGACACATTATTTGCAATCCAGAATGTTGGTCGAATGAAAGTCGGTGATTACGCTCCCTGCTCCAATACCAGATCCGGCTCGAATTCCAGATCGATAGCTTTCCTATTGATTGGTACCTCTTCCCCCTATGTTTTCCACGGGCCCTAAAACCGTCACTCGTTTAGCCAACGGTGATCGAATGAATGTACATATCTGATGAGACTAACACAAAATAGTGAAACCAATCACACCGTGAAACAGAATACGTCTTCTTGCTCTCGAGTATGTGCCAATTACCCTGTATTCATCTCACAATCTATGATCCCTAAGGTACGTAAGCTGCTGCTTGAAGCTCATGAACTCGTTCGGTGATAGCTTTTCGATTACCACGAAATAAATTCAAACGCAGAGACTGAATGGCTGAGGTTACCGTCTCACTCTCAGAAAGCTCGGAGATTTGCCGATGGGAAAGGGAACAACTGTGTTTCGGTGCACTCACTTTATTTCATAGGCTCATTTTAATTCTCTTACTCGTAAATCCTTTTCGACTCCAACCGCCCATGACCGGTTTGTGCTCCTTTGATATGAATGTCCATCGCTTAAATAGTCCACCCATCCACATTCACACACACGGAACGCGTTTAAGCCTTCTATTTTACTGATCCATCTCGTTTAACTGGTGTTTGACCTTCGTGATTAATTTCATATTCCGACTCAAGGGTTTGCGAATTAAATGCTAAAAGGGGCACAAAACGTGTGCACTGCTGACGAGTCCTAAACAGTGCGAAACAGCTATCCGATACTCCTTGTCGATTATCACAGATATTTCTGTGGCATGTAAATGCATTAAACGGACAGTAAATTAACCAGCTCCCACGATGTGAAAGCCACACTCAAAGGGGAGTGTTAAAATCCGAATGGGATAATTCAAGCATTCACCGTGTAAGCTAATTTCATCCGGATTCAGAGCAACATGTGGAGTGTTTATATCACCCCTATAGAAGTGTTTCACCCTTTCACATCGTCTCACCCCCCATCTTCGCCCAATACCACACACAGCTCTTTTTCTCTTTAACTCTCTTTGAGAACTTATTGGATACGTTTTCTGCCAAATGCACACCTCGATGACTTTTAGGGTTCCGCAATCAGTATAACAGCTTTGAGTCTACTGGATAACTTATGGTTCTACTTGGAGTGAAAATCCACAGCACACAACCTTATTAAATGGATGTCAAATAAGCCTCTGTTCAGGGTGTAACGGTCATTCAAACATGGTCACGAATGGCGCTCAATTGATGTTTCGTCGCATGTCGATTCGTTATTGCTCACTCTTTATTTATCGACATATAGATGTTTAAAAATGCATTTGGACTGTTGCAAACGGGACGTTGACTAGGGACAACCGCCACACAAAACCATACAGGATCGCAATTTATTGATTGACATTAGCATAAGTGCAAACATGTGTTTGATTCTGGTGTACAAGAATTTACTAATCAACCTGCACGGGAGGAAAAGATAATGTTCAACCGAAGTAATGTTTGAAAGTTGCGGAGCGACGGACTTGAAATTTGCAAGGGAAGCATTCGACACTGAGTAACAGATTTCGAGAAGTTAACGCCAAGAACACTGTATTGCATGTGCAATGATAGTGCTGCATATTGGAAAAAGAAGCATTTTTGAGGATTGTCGATCCCACTTACAGTACAGGGTCGCTGTCGATCAATGGGCATATTGACAGCATCTTGTAGTTCGAAGAGGACAGGACTGAGCGAAAACTAGAACTAGTAATTGAGCATATCAATCACGAAGGTCCGAGGCGTTACGCTGCAATGCAAGTTTACAGCCTGGGGTATTGAAGCGAGCGAAGAATGTAAAGAAGGCTTCAATACTGAGAACAGAACGTGGAAATTGTTTGATTTAAGTGCAGGGCCACTGGCAATCCACTACTGTTTCACATATTGTCTTCAATAGTGCTAAAATCCATAGTACCAGTAACGCACTGAGCAGTCTTTTTCCAAGTAACCAGATGAATGTAATAGAATGAAAGTGTTGTGAGATACTGCTCGGTTGTGAGTGGTAGGTAACTGTCAATGCTCACAAATATAACAAGACCATCGAGGACGATATGATGTTCCTGAAAGAATAACTACCGACTGTTCCATGCATTATTCGATGTGCTGCCAGGACCGACTATGATATGTTTCTGATTAGGTTTTTGTGTTGTGCATGCAAAAATACTGACCTCCAATCAGCAATCCTCAATAAACGGATGTTCTCTACCAGCACCGTCTTGTAGAATTATAACACAGGGAATGTTCACACTCAAATCTGAACAATCATACATTCATGAGGCGCTCACGGTTACTGGTTAACAGCGTAACAGTATTCGCGCAGGTTCTGTAACTGCAGTATTCAATACACCACTTTTCTCCAGGATGTTTAATTCATTTCTGAAAGTGAGAATCCACGGATGAATTTCTCTAGTGGATGTCAAAGATCCCACTTCCTACTGTGAGTCGACCCGTAGCACATTAAACCTCTCCCCGCCGAAAAAGAACATTTATTACAATAGTCAATTATCGTTTGTTTTTTGGTCAGAGAACGTGTGTCTCCGGTTACGAACCTCGGGTTTCGTCATCCTTCGGTTGTGAGTAGTAGGTGGTTTGGTTTACGCGGTTCACTGGTGTTTTTCTAGTGTCCTGTTTCAAGTTCATCAAGAGGCTGATGCATAATATTTTCCATCTGTCAATCGTGAATTGGGGGACGTTATTCGTATACTTAATAGGGATCGCTGAACGTGGTAGATCCAACTTTGTCTGCTGCTACCAGTTTCCATGAGATTACCTGGGATAACGGTTGTTTCTCATTTATTTTGTACTCTGGACCAGTGCATCGTGTTTTCTCTTTTACCAACCCAGGCTTCACCGAGCTTCCATTGCGCATTTTGATTCACTCTCGAGGTCGCATACTTGCATGGAGTTTTGCGACATTTTGCAGTTGTATTCGTGCATATTTCTCACTTGCATAGGCGAATGAGTGATGTGTTCGAGATAATACAGGTACCGCCGATACTATTCATGATTTACAGATGCTTGTGATTCCTTTGGTTTGAAATCAGAATGCGGAAGAGTATTTCCTGTGTTCCTCACTTGATGAGGGTAACAGAAAATGTAACTGTGGGCCTGAAATTGAAGTGGCTTGTTTTTCGTATTAAGCGCGGTCACCGCCAAATGGGCGAGATGGTCTTCGCTTTGAGGCTATCTGTATGAACTTTTGCTATTACTTCTGCTAGTACTACTGTCACAACATCAAAAACAACAACTGCCTCTGCATCCATGAAAGGAGCTTGGATAAATTCCCACTAAATAGTTCACTTTCTATGTACAGTCAAATCTTGCATTCGTCAGTGAAAACGCATCTGCGGTATGCTGCTGGAAGCGAGTGAGCTAGGGTACAATTTGTTGTGTTTGGCAGATAACTGTGGACAACATTCCTATGGTTGTGTTACGAAAAGGTCACCAGCTTCAATTGGACTGCAATTCACTCATTCTATGCATTTAAACTTCGTCGTTATACGAAAGAAGTTACAAAAACACAAATCCATGGATATTTTTACGTCGAACATAAAATCTTATTCTGCAGTTCTCCGCTAAACAATAAACTTTGAAAGGAAATCCCAACCCACAAATTTTATCAACTGGATTCCGGTAACCTTCAGGAAAAATCGATCGAAAATAACAACGTATGAATGAATTCAATATTTCCTTCGAACAAATACATTCTGGTTCCTCATTTTGAATTTGTCACGTAATTAAAAATTATTACTTTTATGCTCTCCCCATTTTTCTTGTGCACCGACTCTCCTGTAGAACCTGCGAATCGTCAACGAAAAAGGAAGGACACGGTTCTTATTACATTCTAATATTCGTCGGCATAATAAAGCAATATTCCAGTTTGTGAGCAAATTTTGATGCATTCTCTTCCTCTCTGATTCTGGAAGTTGGACAATGGAAAAGCAACAGTATTAATTTAACGGACTGACCCGTTTCGCTACACATGTGCAATCATATTTAGAAAATCATGCAATAATGAAGTTTACTGTGAGGGGTTGCAAATCCTCACTCACTATAGATTGCTGAGGATCAGAAAAGCAATGAGTCCCGGGAGTAGGATCATTGATGGATTCGATTTCGACACGCCGTCTGAAATAGATTATCGTAGAAGAGAGTACACTATCAGTAGGTTCGGATATTTTTTCAATAGTTAAGCTAAATTATATTCTTTAAACAATCGAGCAATTTTCGCACAGATTCTGTTGTATAAACAGCTGCAAAATACTCACCCAATACATAATATACGGTTACGTCATTAGAAGTATCTCTGGCTAGTCTGATAAGTTGAATATCATCTTTTTCTGGCTTCACTGGGGATTTTTCTTGTTCATCTTCTTGCTGGTCTTGTTCATTCAACTTTTTCTCAACTCCCGCACCTCTGCTCGAACCAGTCTCCTTCTCGTTTGCTTTCTTTACTGATTCTTTTTTTAAACTCACATCCCCTTCTTGTTTATCTGATGATTCCGAATTCTCCGATTCTTGATCTCTTCCTCCAGTCTCTGGTTTTGCTGGTGGTAGAGGTGCTACCGTAGCTTTCGTCGTCGCTTCTATCGTAGGTGCGGTTGTCGCATCTGAACTAGTCGTGTCAGAAACCGCACTCACGTCAATTGGTGGGCTGGATGTCAATTGGTTCGTTGGACCTGATGGACACAGCGTCTCCGATTTCCCATCAGTGGACACCTTCACACATTTGGTTCCACTCGTCGCCTATGAAAAAGGTAACTAGAACAAGTCATTCAATGTTTCACGCTTCATAGTCTCAGGTAGGTTTGTTTGAGTTGGTGTTCACTTACATTGACAAACACCTTAACCGCTTTACCGGATTCCGATTTCACACGGTACTGACAACCCGTGCCACTGCTCAATACAATGAACTTCTGAACTTCTGTCGTTGCAATAACTTCTTTACAATCCTGTGCATTTTGTGCTGGTTATAGGAAGATAAATGTCATGATACTGAGTTACTTACCGTAGATCTCACTGACACAGAACGTGATTATTAGTATTTTCACAGTATTTAGTTTCATTTTTGTCAGTTGTTGTGTGCTGAAAACCGCTGGCTTTTATATTATGCCTCACAGTCATCTTTTTGGCAGGACGATGATGATTGGTAGCTTGTTATATATACTCACGTGACTCTTATGCTACTAAAGGTTTATCAAGTGGGTTCCGGTATGTTCTAGGAAAAACCTGTTGTGACTCACCCAATACGTAATATACGGTTACGTCATTAGAAGTATCTCTGACAAGTCTGATTATTTGAACACCATCACTGGCGGACTTTGCTGCGGATGTTTTTATTTCCAGTTGGTTTTGGTCTTTATACTGAACTTTTATGCACCTCCAGCACTACTGCCCGAAACAGTTTCTTCTTCTTTAGCCTTCTCTGTCGATTGTTTCTATGAACTGGATTCCTTTCCTGGTTCCACTGACGTTGTTGATTGCGATTTCTCCGAATCTTTTCTGCCTTCTTCAGTGTCTGGTTTTATTGTTGTTGCAGGTGCTGTCGTAGCTTCGGACTTCGCTGATGCCGTAGGTGAGGATGTCGCATCTGAATTAATCGTGGCGGAATTCGCACTCGCCTCAATCGGTGAGCTGGATGTCAACTGGCCGGTTTTCAAATCGGTGTCGAAATCAGTGCCAGCATGTGAGTCATCCGATAGTAATAATGACATTTACAGATTAATTTGAACTTAAATACGCCCGTCACTGTATCATTCACACATACAAACACAGGCATCATCTAGTTTTTTTCTGTTTCCTGGAATTATATAATTCTGTGACCCAGAAAGAGTACCGTATATGACTAGCAAATGGTGCACCGAAAAGGTGATTGTTTGCCAAATTAACTTTTTGATGCATTCCGAAATTCCCGAATGGTGGATCGCTTCATTACTGGAGTTCCGGTGGTGCCCGCTAATGCTTAAGCAGCATCGAATTCCTAAATTATCCCCATCCTATACGGATCCGAGAATCAGAATAGTCAACTGCAAGAGGGGAGGTGATGTTTGTCTTGTTAACCTTAGCGGGAAGCCTAACATAGTGCACAACCTTGAATCTTTAGAATGCCAAGTGGACTTCTACTGTGCACATTAGTAGTGCCATCATCACACCTCTGGATTACAGGAGCATCACAAACATTACGATTGGGTGATCAGATAGTATGGTGTCGGATCAAAGCACAAAAGATCGACCTCATCAACTCTGGGCTGTCTTGCTTTACGTCCGACCAGCCACTCATCTGAATACGAAATACGACAGAACGCGTAAATCTCTAAAAAGTGAGATTATCAACAGCTTTATGAATGCACGTTAGCAAACGTGGATAGTTATGTGCAGATGGATGGTGAAATTCGCAGCTATGGGAGACATTCGCAAATCTTTCTGTGGAATAAGGAGCGAGGGCTTGTGGAAAGTAGACGTAATCGATATTATTGAAAAATCCAAAGGTGCACACTTTCGTTATTATCAACGTCGCTTTGAGCGATGAGCAAAAAAGTTTGAAGCTCAGTTCAACGGGCCGCATCGACACTATATATAATAACCCCTCTTTTATGTTGAGTTTAATATTCAATCTGAAATGTACATTTCCCGGAAAATAAATTATGCAAAATGTATAAGACTTTCGACTGAAACGGTTTTTCCTTATCATCATGTAAGGTCGGAAGTTGAGTCCTGATTTTGGAGTTGAGGACACTCTTCGAAAACCACAAAGGAGTTATTTTGATCAAGAATATCTCTCAAGTTCTCACTGGCAGCATACACCTTCAAGCGTGTGCCACCTTTAAATAGTGCCAGCTGGTTGCTGACCCAGTCGAGGCCATATAAATCATAATTTCGCTTTTCCCCAAAACACCAGAACACACACACTCCTTTAAACACCCACTGTGTCTGTGTTCCTGAATCAGAAAGTAGTTTTCGACTCAATCGACAGCTCTTTACTGTGGAGCTCCCATCCCTGGAGGATGTATCCGAAAAGTTTGTTTCAATATCGTAATCCCCTAACACAATTAACTGAAGCTCAGTCCGAGCTTAAGTGACCTTTGGACCAAGTTTCTCACAGATCGGTGTTCGTCAGAGTGGCAATATCTGTGCATTCATTCATATGAATATTCGTAATTTTATAAAAATTAAAAAAACTCCAAAACTTCGCTGTACCGAAAATTGCTTTTATTTTTGGTTTAAAATTTCAAAATACTACAATCTTTTTCTTAAAATGTCCGTTGACACTTACCTGAGTAGTGCAACAGGATTTGGAGAATATTTAAACGGCAGACATTACTCCGAGTAAATGCTCTTTACTCACAAATGTCGATAGAAATGCGTGTTATTTAAAACAAAATTATATTTCCAACTTAAGGTTGCTGTTGCACGAGTTCTACCACTAACTGAATAATCGTATGCTTCTGTGGTGATCGTGTAACGAATACTCACGCACCGCGGTACAGCTTCCGCCTAACCAATCAATAATAGAATAACCGACCAATCCTGTGGTCCCGATTGGCATCAACCAGATTGGCGAAATACATGAAGGTATAATAATAAACCACACTGTCGCCGATTGGACGTCCAGAAACCGACCAATAACTGTTGGTCGCATGTGATATATATTTGCGTGTTTTTTTTAAATAGAATCATCTGTATCCACAGCTCGTCTTGGTTTTACCTTGCGTTGCGTAATTCAGTGGGTCTTCAGTCCGAGTTCAAGTTCGCGCTGTTCAATTCCGGTTCCTATTCGATTATTACAGCTTCCCAAAAATGTTCATGCGTATCCCGGTATTCCCCCTTTATGTGGGAATGAAATGAGTTGGAAGTGGACGTGTTGCAAACCGAATTCAATTCTCCTGGCTTATGATCTGGTGTGTACCTGAAGCTCGATAACTAGTTTACCACCACGCGTGAACACTTGACAGCCCTTTCTTCGGATAACCGGATTTATATGCCGGTGCTTATCGCTCGCGAAATTGTATCCATTAGAACAAGTGTACACAAACAGCCCCATAACTTTTCGGAATTCACCAGAATCTCGAAATCAATTATGAAGTTCAAAATTCTTTGTCATTACTTATAACGGGTTGAAAATTATATCATATAAGGAAAATATTAGCATTTGAAATGCGTT
>UZAN01047061.1:0-15235 GCA_900618425.1 Echinostoma caproni
TCGTGCATCCACTCGTTATTTTCCTAACACACTCTATATGTATTCCCCATCTTCCGCTTGAATTTGCTCCGACATTCCAATCTTCATTTCGCTATTTTATCCAAATGGGCAACCAAAACCGGCGCACGAAAGTGCATGGTTAATGGTTGTAAAACTGAAACTGTCCCGTTGACCTCCTAATCTGTGATGAAAACCGGCAACCTAAGCTCCGGGACTTGGAGTGGCGAACCACATAAGGCCGCACTAGATTAAAAACGGTATTGAACCGGCTGACAGCAAAGCTGCCTGCCACCAAAGTTGGGTGACAGCGACGGGGTTCGAACCTCGGACCATGGGGTCCCAGGCCCACTGGTGTTCGCGACTAAACAACTGGGCCACCGCCACCCTATGCCTGTTTGAATAGAGTTGAGTTTTTTCTACGTCCCTTCACCTGATATGCAACGGCCCATTGCTAGGAAAAAGACTGCAAGAAGGCTGGATCTCCATGTAAAAATTCCAGGTGAAGTAGTGATAGTGGTGACAACATTTCGATATGCAGTCTTTAAATGCGTGGGATAGTGGTTCAAACTTCTACCCCTCCTCCCACAAATAAGATAGTTTTAATGTCGATCACAGCAAAGAAAATCCTCGGAAGTGTTTTTCAGCCACACCTATGGCATATTACGATAATCGTCCATCTTCTTTTTGCCACTATGCATTAACTACATCTAGCCTAGACATTGTTTGAAATTCAATTTCCACCGGTCCATTAGATATTAACAATAATATATCAAATATAATGATAACTCTGAGGATATCATATCTTATCTCGGGTACTTATCGCACAAGTCTGCATTTACCACTGTGAAGAAACCCGTCTCATAGAAAAAGTCATTTTATTGAGAGCGGTAAACTGTTTGTCACTGCTATCTCGTCCCGATAATCATATGTCCGAGTCCCACAACCACCATCGTCGTTCAAATGTCCCGCTCCGTATGCTACGAAAGCCATTCGATCGGCCTCCTGTCTTCTTAAAAATTGATTATACAATTAAGTGTTCACCAAAAGGAATTGGAGAGGTGAACTTTAATAGAGAATAAAGTAAGAGTAGGCTGCACTGAGCATTTTTTTCAAGTGTTGCTGCTTGATGGCTTTAAACTGTCTGATTAAGTGGTATAGATCAACCCGGAAGGGTTGTTTGAATGATGCTACAACTATTTCTCTTCGATTATGCGGGTTGAACACTGATATTTCTCTTTGTCCCTCCCCCGTACTAAATAAAACCATAGAAAGTCACATGGTTTGTTTTGGATGATAATTTCGACGGAATGTCTAAATTCATATTTGTTCGCCTTATCTGCATTCACACAGCAATTGTCAGAATTGGCACAGAAATGGGCTGATGAACTATCCCAAATGACTCGTCTCTCAAACAGTGGCTACACGTTTCAGGGAGTTCGTCTGGGGGAGAACGTCATGAGTCGGTGGTCCACTGCTCCCGTTTATTTTGGAGGTGAGTATCGATAATTAAGGCTCTTTGATCTTTTTCTCGTATATACAGCTTACGGAAAGTTTATAATCCGTATATCAATAATGCAGTGTATTTCCTCCGTATCGCTTCATCGGTACCCCTAAAAATCCTGTTCACCCTCATGAATGTGAACCTCCAGAGTTGAGTTCTTTTTTTCCTTCATACGTTACTTGGAATAAAAGACGCATATAACCTCTTCACTCTGCACGTAGAATCCATCGTTCATTCAAAATACATCCATTTTCAACGAATTTTTGGTACCAAACATTACCAGAATGACTATCAATCTTTTCTATCCCGTCTCTCTGTAACTTGTATTAGTATAGTACAGGATTATTTCGTTGTTTATGGTCGTTGATGTGTACTACTCAAGAAACTTATTGAACTCTGACATGCTTTGCACTACTAACATACTTTTTTCGAATTCTCACAACTGGGAAAATAAAAAAGATTAATTTTCAAATTTTCTTCCCTGCAGCAAAAGAACTAGTCGATCATTGGTACCAAGAATCGTCGAAATACAAGTTTGACACGGAACCATCCAGCATTCAAGGCATCGGTATGTTCTGTCTCTGTTTCACTCCCCGGGGCGCTTCTTTTGCTATTTCCTTCTAACTTCTTATTGTGCATAAGAAAGTGTTTGAATTATCCACCGGCAATTGAAATTCCACTCAATTTCAAAAGTTTTTCGCCCACATACACGCTCTGTGTGTGTGTGTGTGTGTGTGTGTGTGTGTGTGTGTGCATATTTCGTCCAGCATAACTACTTTCTGCCTCCCCTGAGGGCGTTCTCAGCTAGCATTTTCGCAGATTCTCTCAGGTTAGCACATTATATTTGTATTTGTGATAGATTTTTGTAATGGCCAACAGCCGTCCCTGAACAGCTGTTCGATCCCAGTTGGGACTTAGTTGCGGCATCAGCAGTGGCAACAGTGCAAACTATTCTATGCTCCTACTGGGGTTCAAACGACAACCATTCAGCCCAGATATTAAAAGGGGTTAATTCAAACAATAAGTTTTAACTCGATCATATCTATCAACTGCTCTGCACCAGTTTATCCACAATTGAAGCTGTTTCTTGACTTGACTTGAATCTTTTTACCAAACAAACCTCACACCCTCGATTTTCCACCTTGATATCCACTGTCCTTTCCTGTTTCAGTTTGTACTATGCTACAAGAAAGTGACTGACAAACTTTCTATCCTGTTCAACTTTGAACTCATTTTAGCTGTGAGAGATTAGATTGATTACCCCCAAGAATGATTCTCCAAATATGGCCGGGCTTTTGATTCAAGGAACCCATACATATTCACTCAGGGTGGAGGTAGGAAGAGGAGAGTGTGGTGGAATGGTACGTGTCGCCGTAGGTTGCTTTTCTTTCATTCACTCCAACGTATCCCAATTCACGTGCATTACGAAACGTTCCATTCATTGGAATTTCAAACATTCCAACTTACCTGGGCAGGCTTTTCGTTTTGGTCAAATCTTACGGCAGGGTAACTACTCTTGCATACATATAACTCCAGATCACTGAACCAGATATTCTGTTATCATCTCTGAGACCTAGAGCAAACCTGGGTATGGGGACTACCGCCAACTCGTGGCTAACTATGTTCAAGATTAACCTAAATAAGCGGCTGCAGACAACCAGCGGCACTGCTCAACTATGTGGTGGGTTCGTCACGTAGCAAGGGTTTTCTGTAGAAAACATTACATCTGTGGACATGTAGTATCATGTGCTCTCTTCTCTATCCTCCGTTCACGTTCAATAAATCGTTTTTTTTATCCATTTACATTTTCAGGTGGTTTCACTCAAGTGGTCTGGGCCGGATCACAACGCGTCGGTGTTGGTCGAGCCATGCTACCAAAACCGGGTCCAACTCCTGGTAGTTCTACCCCCGGCTATCGAATGGTTGCTGTCTGTTTCTACTATCCTCCGGGCAATGTGACCGGACAATTCAAAGCTAATGTGAATCCGAGTTCGCACTAACTCAAGATCACGTGCTCTACTCTCTCTTTCTCTCTCTCTGTCTGCCTCTCAATTGAACTGCTGCTGACCCTGCTTTACGGAACCGTCATCTTTTTTGCCTCCCTTACACTCAGACACGCAACTATGCCCAAGCAAACATAAATTACATATCTTTTGCACAATGCGAGTCTCATATCCTAAATTATCTTGCTATTTTAACGTTTGATGATAAGCGATCAGTATTCTGTGATTTATTTCGTCCATTTCGCTGAGCCCCGTTTCCTAATATTAATCATGTCTCAGTTACTAATTTCTGCCTCCCCCTCCCTCCCTCCCCGTTGCCTCCCCGTTTCTCTCGTTAACACACAAACACAGACAGACAGACAGACGGACAAACTCACATCATTATCGTTTATAACCCACACACTGGCTGCCAGTCTTGAAATCGGCTTTATTTTCGCTTACCTCATTTTATTTTTGTTGTTACGTATCATTTCACTAGACTTCTCATGTCATTCAATCCTGTGTTGCTGTGTGCTGTGCTTCCCACCCACCCCCGCCTCGCTCCCCGAGTTCCCTGATGACTTTGTGAACACAAACAAACCTGATCGGATAGTAAGCACACATTTGGTCATATCCTTCAGGAATTCAACCCACATGCTCTGCCCAATCAACTTCAACATCAATGAACACCATTTGAATTAAAATGAATAAATAAATTAGTTTTTTTCCCATCTGATTTGCCACCCTTTCCTTCTGTCGTGTAAATCGGCCGATGTTAAACACGACTGAGTTCATACAATACGAATTGTAAAGTAAATGAAAAATGCCCATTGCTCCGTGGAAAATAAAGTCCGGTAGGCGAAACAAGCTGTTTTTCAATAAATTCATCATCAACTGGCGAATACAATTATATGGGGTTATTTGGTTTTATCGATCTGGTTTTGATCGCATCAAACTAAGTACAAAAAAGATGCTAAGATTGTTTACTTGATTATCCTCATCATTAGTGCATTCTCTGGGGATGTATTGTTGGTTTTTTTCATCCGAGGCTATGGCAAAGCTAAAGACCGAACGAACTGGTTTTGTTTGCTCACGGGGGGGGNNGCTATCACCTCGATGCTAATAAACCGAAGTCGTTTTGACAGAGATGACGACGCGGGAAAATGATGCGGAAGACCTGATCAGCATTAACTGTGTGCCGTGCACCGATAATAACATTGATAACAATAAAAATGGACTCCTTTTTAGTTCGCATTGACTGGATTGATGTTTGCCCAACTAGGACTGCTTTTTTGCGAACGTTTCATCACTAACCGAGGAGATGTCTTCAATGTTTCCATTTATATGTATGGAACTTCTGCAATTTTTTTTCAAAGCCTGCACACTTTTCAACGAACGCAGAATCAGTTGAACTGTTTCACTTTCATTCATTGTACAGTGGGATACAGTGAAACAAGCTTCTCTGATCGCTACCAAATTCATGATNGTGAGAATGCGGAAGGAGGAAAGGGGTTGGAGCCTACTTTTACGGACGGGAAAAGAAAGCGAACCTCTATGGTCAACAGAGAGAGAGAGAGTACAGTCCAGCTGTGCATACACACCTTTTCAAGTATTCTGGTCCGATAAGGCGTGACAACATGATCACCACTGCTGTCGGTTTGCTGTCATGAGCTTCACTGTCTCCATTCTCTTTAGTTACCTCTTAACTCATCATGGTCTAGGTTAATCACTACTGACGAAATGGGAGTATTCGCTACATTCTGAGCCATTCCATGAGTATAAACGAATCAGAAAAATCACGTCTATAAAGACTCACCAAGTTTTGTGTTATTATTATTTGGAAAACAAATTTTCTTCAGTATAAATGCTGTTGCCTAGACGAACCAACTAGTGTTTCACAGGGACCCGTTGCTTCAGTTTCGATTAGACCTGTATATGTGCATGCATTTATTCATGCCTCGTCTCCACGTCATCAGTTGGACTTGGAGAAAACAACGTGCAATTGTTTGGCTGAGGAGATTAAATTGAGTCTCCCCGTCGTGAAACTAGAACGTAGATCGTTGTCTATCTTATCCGAGTCGACCAGTATCATATGGGACCAGATAAGGAATATGCAAACTAATTAGTGAGGTATTTTATCAAAACTAAAACCAAGCAATTGAACGCCACTGATAAAGATCAACATGCAAGGGAATGAAGAGCATCTACAAAGCCAAATTTTCTCCGAAATCCACCCGTGTGAGCTCCGCAGAAATCTGTTGGTAGTCTATCAAGGAGAGCGCTGGATGCACGACTTACCGCCAACTGATCATAAACGCCTCTTTACATAGACTATGACTGATCTCTTCTGAATCAAATCTAAAGTGGCCTCACGTTTAAACTTTTTTGAGAAAATTATGGACAAATTGTTTGTTGATTTAAAAGTGGAAATGACTGACTGAGAGGTACGAAAATGTCTGAATTTGTGNAATTCGTCGTGTATATAGCAAATGAAGCGTGAAGTGAAAAGCTCGGAAGCACTGGACAGCTGTTTCGACCTGGTTGGTTCTCATCAGCAGTGCGAATCCATCGACCCGACTGGGGATGGAACCCGACACTTCATGGGCAGAACGCGAGCGTGCTACCCACTACGCCACCGAGCAGCTGATCAGACCGTTTTTCATTTTCCATTTACACCATATAGCACAACCCATCTTTGAAAGTTTCTTGCGGACCACGGACCCTGCTCAACTCAGCACTAGCCTCCGCGGTTATGACTCGGTTGGAAACATTCGCAACCTGACTGATAATTTCATGTGAGTAATGGAGGATTTGGTTAAATTTCAAATGCCAATTCGTCGTGTATATAGCAAATGAAGCGTGAAGTGAAAAGCTCGGAAGCACTTGACAGCTGTTTCGACCTGGTTGGTTCTCATCAGCAGTGCGAATCCATCGACCCGACTGGGGATCGAACCCGGGACTTCGCGGGCAGAACGCATGGCGTGCTACCCACTACGCCACCGAGCAGCTGATCAGACCGTTTTTCATTTTCCATTTACACCATATAGCACAACCCATCTTTGAAAGTTTCTTGCGGACCACGGACCCTGCTCAACTCAGCACTAGCCTCCGCGGTTATGACTCGGTTGGAAACATTCGCAACCTGACTGATAATTTCATGTGAGTAATGGAGGATTTGGTTAAATTTCAAATGCCAATTCGTCGTGTATATAGCAAATGAAGCGTGAAGTGAAAAGCTCGGAAGCACTGGACAGCTGTTTCGACCTGGTTGGTTCTCATCAGCAGTGCGAATCCATCGACCCGNTGGGTCGATGGATTCGCACTGCTGATGAGACCCAACCAGGTCGAAACAGCTGTCCAGTGCTTCCGAGCTTTTCACTTCACGCTTCATTTGCTATATACACGACGAATTGGCATTTGAAATTTAACCAAATCCTCCATTACTCACATGAAATTATCAGTCAGGTTGCGAATGTTTCCAACCGAGTCATAACCGCGGAGGCTAGTGCTGAGTTGAGCAGGGTCCGTGGTCCGCAAGAAACTTTCAAAGATGGGTTGTGCTATATGGTGTAAATGGAAAATGAAAAACGGTCTGATCAGCTGCTCGGTGGCGTAGTGGGTAGCACGCTCGCGTTCTGCCCATGAAGTGTCGGGTTCCATCCCCAGTCGGGTCGATGGATTCGCACTGCTGATGAGAACCAACCAGGTCGAAACAGCTGTCCAGTGCTTCCGAGATTTTCAGTTCACGCTTCATTTGCTATATACACGACGAATTGTCATTTCAAATTTAACCAAATCCTCCATTAACGACATGAAAGATACCATTATAATTCCAGAAAATCGGTGCTGGCTCGAGGATAATTATCTGTTATGAATAACGGTTAGCCTAGCGGTAAATTGGCGCACATAGAACACAATGTCTCATTTGGAACGAGTCTTCACAATTCCCACACTCACACAGGATAGCTAATGGAACGCTTCAGCAGCAGATGCACATTCTAATACATAACATACTGAACAGCAGGAATTCGCTCCAACAGATCTTCTTCATTTTTGAACGTTGAAAGAAACCGCCAACCACATTCTCCTGCGTACTACTCACACATGTGAGTACTACTTCGCAACAATAGTAAATGTACATTTGAAAGGACAGACGGGAGACAAAGCACGGTCAATATAATTCGCCGTAAACCTTGGAATAAAATGGAGCGAGCTTCGGTGATGGCTGCCAATCTCACAATGATTACAGTTCGGTTCAGTTTGTACAACGATTAATCATGCACTTTCGTGCGACAGTTCTTGTTGCTGCCTATTTGGATGAAGGAGTGAAGGGACAATCGTATTGTTGAGAGCGGAGTCAAAGAGCAGATTGCAAGGATAGTGGGTAGCTGCACGAGCGTCACAGCCGCATCACTCAGAATTTTAAACCACCGGTTACGATGATCCCGAGGTTCCCATCCAGGGATCCGAGAGCCAACTATATAACCCAGTTTCTAGTTTTCATACCCTAATACCATTCTTAGTTTGACCGACCCTGACATTTTTTCATCCACTACCTGCCTCAAAAGACATCGCACATCGTGGCAACCTGTTTGGTGACATGCGCAACAAGCAACGACTAGCGTAATCTATGGAGATCGACCACTTGCCCAGTGGGAGACCGCGATTCAATAAAACTCTGTGTCGAATTTCAGCAATGCTTACAATGAAAGTGTGAATATTTAAGGTGCATAGGGGTTGGGCTTATACTGAGTGAAACTCCCTGGTTAACACAGTATACGCTATACATACACGCACCCTTTCAAGCACTCTGGCCTTATAAGAAGTAACAACAAGAACGTCACTGCTAGCGGTTCACTGCTCTGTCCTCCAGTGTCTCCAGTTAATCCGTGCTTTTGACCCCATCCTGGATGAATTGAGACACCTACTCTACCTAAATATTCTATGCGCTTCTACATGCCTCATCTCCATGTTATCTGTTGACCGCTATCTGTCTTGTTCCCACTCGGAGCGGCAAACGCAAATAAGTCCCGGTACAGTAGGCTAACGTTAGGCATATTCGAAATGTGTTCTTACCAACGAAGCTTATTAATCTGAACTCGATATGATAGCGAAATTCTCTTGGATAAATTTATAAACATCTGACGGTTTAATTCTGAGTTACTGACACACTAACGTTACCCCATCTGGTCCAAAATACGTAAGCATTGGTTGTGAAACGCTTCCAAATTCAAGGTCTCACAGGTAAAGAATAACTGGCCGAAATTTGGCACAAGGAACGAGACATTTCAAATTCATTACAACGTCAGGTTTTCACCAAAGATGCCTATGTGTGCTGCTCAAGCCTTGGAGACGGATGTGGTTACCTCCTTTACTACGCTACCCTTCAATGGTTACGTAATAGCCTAGATGGGAGAAGCAAAAAACCTTAGCCAACTCCTTCCCATCTAGCGTCAAAGCAGGACCACTCGACACTCAGTCTTTGCTTTTCGAAGGTGCAAAAAGCATGCCGAATGGAACAACAGAAATTATAATTCGTCCGAGTGAGTTTTGGGTGTACTCTATACATTCGAACAGACAGATTTCCTTGGCATGCTCCATATCGCACTGATTTTCTTCAGCTACCATTCAACATCAACATTTTGGAGACCATTTAGTGCCTTCTCTAGCATTTCGTCTACAAAGAAACTGAACAGGAATGACGAACAACGCTGCTCATTTCTAATAGTTTACTGAGCTCACCGCAGACCCTTAATCTACCGGAGGTATGCAAGTTCAATAATATCAATAGGTTTGAATAATTCTGTAACATTCCTTTTCGAAGAAGCTATCTGTTATATTTCGTCAAAACGATAACCGAATCTAGTTCCCCTAGTCCATTTTAAAGATAGTTGCAAACAGCACAAGCCTTGATTGGTAGTGCCAGCCAAACATGAATTGAGAAAGAGAGAATCCTGCGGTACATATCGGGTTCATCACAGTCCGGTTATTTATCCGGAATCAGAGCTACCAGGGCCCAAATAAATAGAATGCACGACAACGCATCGAGGACTCTTGAACAAATGCCCAACATGTTCCTCACGACGGTGGATCCCAATCCATTTTAAATGCAAACTGAGAGAATTGTCAGGAAGAACCTAGGCTTCCCCTGACACAAACCCATGTGTAGTGAAGGCACGGGTAGAGGCAGTTTGATTTGACTGTGAGTCGTGTCCATGTCTCACTGGATCATTTGATTCATGGTTGCTTCTGAACAAAGAATAATGGTATCATGATTGTCTGACTGAAAGAGCGGGGTGCGTGAGGTTGAGCTGCAATCTCAATGTGAGCAACACAGGCACAATCAATTGTTTTGGGGACAGATGATGAGACTTGAGGCCAACAACAATCCGGTATACACTCCGAGCACAAATACCAAGAAACTGGTGATTAGAGTTTCGCAAAATGTGGCGTTCGTGCATCTACGCACTATCCTTGCAATCTCAGTCTACGTGAATTCTATGTCTTCTCTTTGATTCCGTTCCCAACAGTTCAATCTTCTTTCTGTGCCTTCAACCAAATGTGTAGTCAAAAGACAACAACCAAAGTCTCAGTGACGCCCGTCGAGTTCTGGCACAGGAACGTGTGGATTGTGTGATTATTCAATCGTGAGCATTGGTTTCCGGATAGGTTACGAGACCTGTGACATTGTTCAATCCGATCACGATGTGTAAACCAAATTGTGACTGAATTTTCCCACCCACTGGTGTCAATGCAAATGCGCTACATGATTTAACCAATGTAACAATATATGTAACAATAATGTAATGCAATGTAATAGTACTAATAATAACAAATAATATATCTAACAATATGTGGCCCTTTCGTACCCCGTGTGAAATTTGTATTCAACAAAAGAGGAACAAAAATTGAGGATTAGTTTGTGTGTGTTACATTTAGTTCACATTGTGTGTGATCGAGAGTGTTTAGGGGCTGGAAATAATTCACGATAACCAGAATTGATTTCGAATAAAAATCAACATATGAAATTTAGTTGTATTGCGTACGTTTCCCGATCATGTGGTGGGTAATCAAAACACATGGAGGACAAACAGTACCTCATTTCTATGGAATCGCAGGCATCAATTCAATAGTGATCATGTTGAAACAGGGTCCGTGTTAATGCGTGTCTCACAGGGAATGTATGTGAAATGAGCAGCAAGGAATGAAAACAAAGTAGACATCGAAATGGACTCGAGCAAGCTCGATAAGGTGAGTAAAATAAAGCAAGCAATTCAAAGGTCTTATGCAAACAGGTGATAAAGAAAGTTGGCGAAAACTGTCGCGGATCGAATAGATCGTTCGTTCTGTCTGTCAACTTTTCACATTCGACGAATTCACGTGAACGGAGATGAGCTGGGTGCGATACTTGCAACAAGCTCGTAAAGATCAGTGGTACTGTATTGCGTAGAGATAAAATTACAAATAGTCGGATCAGTTGCACGATGTTAGAGTGGGTAATGTGCTTGGTCCTGGGTTTGAATCCTCGGTTGCGTCAATGGATTTGCACTGTTCCATCCGAGACCCAGTCAAGTCAATACCACTGTGTACAGTGTGCTTCTGAACTGTTCAGTTCACGCGTCATTTGCTATGTCCGCAAAACATAATCCAGTATAAAATTCACACACATTTCGGTATCCGATTCGATGAAAAATCTGTTTTGCTTTTCGTTGTGCGCGGTGAATGGCGTTAAGTTTTAAATTCCAGCTAACCGCACTTGTTATTCCACATCATATACCAATGACAAATCCGAATGTAACGCACAAAATCCGTGGAATCGTACAAAATAAGAATCCAGAATGTATGAGCCAGTGAGTCAAAAAATTAGGGGCTCATGCATGCAAACAGTTATGCCGCATTACAAGAACTATATCGGGAACATAAGCAGCATATTCCCGACTGAACAAGGTTGAACACCCAGCGCGACCTGTCCCCAGTCTCCTCCAAACCGGATCTCCCAAAACATCAACCACTTCGTCACCACGAAGAGCATTTCCACGAAACACTGTGGAATCTCACGTCCAACCGGTCCCATCAATGTCAGAAAAACCCAGATCCAACTTCAGTGTTCGCAAATCACATGCTTATCTGAGATCTGTGGCAACTCTTCTGTAGCACAATGCTCCCCCTCCCTCGCAGTACAGAGTACAGAACAAAGTGCACAGAGTGTGGGTAAATAAAGTTGATTGATTATCAATGATTGAACGATAACAGTGCAGTGCAATGTGCCTATGTAGGCGGAAGCGGATTGACCCAGAGACATTCAGGTTCACCTTCAGTTTCATAACCATTAATCATGCATTTTCGTGCACCGATTTTGGTTGTTGTCTTTTGACTACACATTTGGTTGAAGGCACAGAAAGAAGATTGAACTGTTGAGAACGGAATCAAAGAGAAGACATAGAATTCACGTAGACTGAGATTGCAAGGATAGTGCGTAGATGCACGAACGCCACATTTTGCGAAACTCTAATCACCAGTTTCTTGGTATTTGTGCTCGGAGTGTATACCGGATTGTTGTTGGCCTCAAGTCTCATCATCTGTCCCCAAAACAATTGATTGTGCCTGTGTTGCTCACATTGAGATTGCAGCTCAACCTCACGCACCCCGCTCTTTCACTGCTACGATCATCACACAGTACTGGTTTGCTTCAAACATATGGGGTTATTATTCAGTCTGAGGAAACGAAATATTCATTAGTTGACACAATCAGGAGAATGATACAAATATTGCGTATCGTTAAATCGTGGATTTCCACAAAGCTATTGAAAGCACGTAATTCTCAGGGTGGCGTTTTTTAAGAGGGCTGCGAATCTGAACTATGGTTCGCACAATCTTCTTCATTTCCACATTCGAAAGTCATACCGCCTTTGGGATCCCACTTGAAGAACGTTTATGTTCGGCAATTATATCAACGTCCGCGTGTGATTGTCATATCTCCTATCTCGGTGTCTGGCCTTTTGTGTACTGCCTGTGATATTTCACAAAACCAAATCCCCGTCCAATTTACTTCAGTTTTTTTGAGATATATATCTAGTTTGAAATACTGGGTCTCGTTTCTTCATTGCATGTAGACCGAGAGAACACACATGTCGCGAGATGCTTCCATTGGGCCTAATTTTCTCAATCGCTGATGTAATACTATTTATATGTATATATGTATATATAAATAATGGTTTTTATTCACCCTTGACAGTGGCGGTGAGTAATGTTTGACAGAACACCAATACACTCGTTTATTGGCGCAGCTGCATCCACTCTCCTGATTGCTTTCTCCAAAACACCTTGTTCCAGCGCGATTTTGTGACCTAATTTGACCACCACGTATATGAACAGTACTAAGATATTGTGAATTTTTTTATATGTCCAGACCGAAGTTTTTACAATTTCGGTAAATACTCATTGTTGATTTCACGTGTTTGTGTTGTCATAGTTTCACGAGGCGCAGGATACGGATGAAACAGTTTGACCGCGGATACGCATATCTGTGGTTACATTTTTGAACACACTAATTCACTCTAGGAGGTGTTGTTCATTTTTGACCACCCTGAGAAATCAACAATCACATTCTTCTGCACAATCCAAACATACTACTCACAAATACGATTAGCACTTCACATACCATGTGCTCGCTGCATTCCTCTCTTGTAATATGTACCAGTCTACCGCATTTTACATCAGTACAAATGATTTACATCGAGTACTGGGTTCGAAAACTGAGTTCCACGGCGATAAACCTTTCCTGTAACTTTCAATATCATTCATTTGAGATATTCTATCCTCGTGTGCATATCTGCTGCATCTCTGAAATGGTGTCTGTCTACTGAAACTACTGGTCGTATCTTGGTTGACACAACTTTGTTGGCCAGATTAAATCAATGTCGAGTTTAGGCTAACATCTGTCTTAGATGAATAGCATTTCACTTTGCAAGTGTTCCCTAATCACCCGGAATTGTGGCACATTATTTCAATCAGCGCAACACGGTAGATTTATATTCCCGACGAACAATGTTCTCCCCAAGATCCGACTCCAGCAATGAGCCTCTCACTAATCTGCCCATTTTGGAGGCAAAGCACAAAGCATACCAAAAATCCGTCTAGTCAGGAAGTTGTTGTAGCCTCAATGTCGTAAATCAATAACACTTTGGTATTTATTTATCCACATGGACTGTGAAACCTCGCTGCTAGACGATGTGATTTAGTGAATATGTGAATACTGTCTGTCTGTTGATGTTGTTGTATGGGCAGCAAACGGGAAATGAAATAAACATGCAATATCTTGCTGTTTGAATAACTACCCTCGAGTGAGTTCAATCCCTTGGAACAATACCGGTTTTACATTGTTCTGTTATTTCTTTTTGTTCAGTTCATACTGATCCACATTTTTCATCCGAGACAAACCAGTTGTTACTCGTCATTCACCCGGCGTGCTGTTAGTTCCCAATATACTGTTGGACTTCGGACGCGATCGAGCGCTTTGTGGAACGAAGATCCCCTCAGACAATAGTTGGTATCGTACCCTCCCATTCCGTTCCAGTGTCGTGTACCATGATGAGGATTGAAAGTATACTGACGCCCGTGTGTGTGGGGGGGGGGGGGGGGGNGGGCCGTGCTTTTATACTTGATAAACACGAATAGCCCGAGGTTTGACGTGGTCAAACTGACAAGCTTCTGTAAAAAACAAAACAGTCCCGGGGTCTGAACAAAATCATATAATGGCAGAAAAATTAATAGCAGCCGGTTTCCGTCACTGTGTGCAACAGTTGGTCGTCGTCTCTTGTGTGCGGGAAAATTTGCACCCGGCCAACCACCGACACACACACACACACATGGGCACAATGTGGATGTGTGTGCGCGCAGGCGCGTAGGTATGAAGCAGCATAAGTAATTTATTGAATCAATCTTTTTTCTTGACTAAATTCCGAAACTTTCAAATTTGACTTCGTGAAAATTGCAATGAATTGAATTCCCGACTAAGTGTACCCACCAACTGGTATGATCTGTATGCAATAAATTTGGGGGTTCGCTCAAGGGCTAAAATGGATAAGGGATTTTGTTCTGATCGTATTCGAAGTTCCCTTTTTTGACATGAAATGGCAAATAGGAAAATAAGTGGGCATTCTTTGAGATCAGTGAATTATCGATTTAAATAAACTCGGGATGCAATATCTTATCCCGGTGGGAAACAAAACAAATTATGATTAAAAATGGAAAAATAATCTACTGACGATCGAGGTTGTGGTAAGCATAGCTCATCCCGAACTTAGTAGTACAGTCTCCATGATCGCAATCGTTTTCTCCTGTGCAGCGCCAGACCTCGTTTGAACAACTGAATAAATAATCAATATTTGGCTACTCGTGCAACCCCGAATACTACTGGCACTAGGGTTAGACAGTTCAGTTACAAATATTGCGTAGGCCGTGGTGTAACGCTTGTGCACGTATGTGTGTGTGCGTGCGCGAGTGCAGTGGGAACGACGCGTTCGACCGATCGAACTGGATCGCAATGCCAAAATTGCAGATTCGGGGAAAGTAACCATATCGAGCACAGTTACAATCTGTTAATCAAACTTATCCTCTGTATATAAACACGGAAATTTTAATCTCGTTCTCATTTCTATGTTATGTTTTAGTATAATAAACAAAACAGGTATCCAACCCCCTCCCCCACCTAGTCACAAGGATTCATTGGTTGTTCATGGTATAACGTGGA
>UZAN01047062.1:0-10405 GCA_900618425.1 Echinostoma caproni
GACCGGAATCCAGTCAAGAAGCGTGCGCTGAGCCTCGGCACTTAGCGCAATCCTGACACCAGCAACACCGCGAGCTTCGGATGCCGATTCGTCTGATACACGAAGGGTGAAGCGTGAGGTTGAGGTTGGTTCAGNAGAGTTTTAGCCAGGGCAGCTTGTTGGCCAATCTGATAGCGCGTGCGGACATTGTATGCGGCTAAGTGAAAAGGGGATTTTGGCTTTAAAAATCCTATAGCTTCTGATTGTCTGGTCTTGTTTGTAAAACACTGATTGATATTCGATGAGTGGCATGATCAGGAGGCATATGGGGTTATTCGGGATTGAGAAGAAGAACTGGACAGATGGGAAAGATGATTGTCCAAATGGGTGCCCAAGACTTTATGGCGCGACATATTTCGCGATAGCCCATACCGAGGAAGTAGTTTTTCTTTGGGAACCCTAACCGGAGCCTTCGACTCAAGAGTCTGACCCGCAAGGCAGCGAGAATTTGTGAACGGACACCTTAGTAGGTGTTCGTAAATAGCTAGAGATTGCTTCACTGAATAATCTATCCTGAACAATCAGCGATGATGTGTGAGAATTTAGCGCGTTTTCGCCTGGCAAGTATTCTGTGTAATTCAAAGCGATCAATTTCCGTGGCAGTCATCATAGAGTGGAAGGTATCTGGTTTGCCACGAAAAAAAACTATCGCCTTACTGGTCGCACTTAGCTTTACACAGGCTGGATGTGCACTCTCGAAATTAAACACCGAGGCATACGGTAGATGTCACTTTACACCATAGTTGCCAAATTCCACTTAGATTCGTCCATGAAACCGACTCAACCTCAGTGAGATGCGAGTTGCCCCAAAGTAAATAAAACGAGCCGCATTTGCCGCACACCCTTCACTTGCGTTTTGCTTCATGTTGTAATCAATCACCTTGTCTGCTCAGAGCTATGTGGATGTTGCTACTCAGTTTTAAAGTTCTACTCAAAGCTAGATTGTGCGCCCTCTGTTTCTCCTGTTTTTCAAAATTAGTTTGATACGTCTAAATGAACTTAAGGGACTCTCCCTTATATTTTTCTGATGTTATTATGTATAAACATCATTTTGGTGGCTACGATGTTTTTCTCTGAGTAGAGATTGTCGTTGGCTTTGTTTTGCTTGTTCTGATCAGTCGTTGTAACCACAGAATAAACACGCTCCTCGTGGTTCATTTTCAATCTACAGCAACAGTAGTCAATCTTACGGGAGATATGACTAGTTCGATGGTAGAAAAACTTCAATTCCAGTAAAACAAATATGATCTTCCATGCGCCTCATCCGGTCACGTAATAGCCAAGTGATGCCAAAAGTCATGATGAAATTCGCAATCTTATCGCCTATTTACCGAAAGTCGCTGTATGTAAAATCGTTTTACTTTTTTCTCCTTCCGGTTCGCCTGTGGTGACAATTTTCGCTCTCCCTTCCTCATTTGCACACAGATCCACGTTGCGCGAGCTGGTCACTTGTTTACTCACAACTCTGATGACCATCTCGGTTCAGTCAGAAGCTTCGAAAGACACGGAGAACCGGGCAACAACGGACAGTGCGTTAAAGCGTGGGCTTCGTACACTGATCACGAACAGTGAAGCACTGCCCACATTCCAAATGGCTGTCATGCATCTGACCGCGCTCAGGGAGATGTTCGCCCGGATACCGTATATTACTCGTCACATGAAAGATTCATCCAGTCTGTCTTTGATCACTTTCTTGTGGAAATCGGATCCAGTCTCACCGACCTGCGATGATCAGCACCCATCGGCTACGGAAAAAGCTCTGTCAGATACGGCTATTGTCAAACAAGATGAAATCCCGGGTGAACTAATGGAATATTGCCTCACCTTTTTGGAGGTGGTGTACGAGGCGGTGGAGAACCAAAATGAGGCCGTTTCATCCACTGAGGTAGTGCTTTGACGGATTTCGTCGTTTTGTTTTGTTTTTCCAAATCTCTCTTGTCCTTAGTTCGTGTTTCAGAAATCGGTTCGATCACATGATTGCTTACATGAAAAGTTAGCGAAATTATATTCTAACTTCTTAACCACCTTTATTATGAGTCACTTTATTATAAAATGCTTTTGTCCACTGATAGACTATCGTTCATATCACCTTCCTTTAGAGAACAGTGATACTTTGTTTAAGAAAGAAATTGCTGTTAAATTTAACATTGTTTTCTATCTAACTTCCAGCGTTTCTTTGACCTTTGCATCTCCCTATTTTTCTCCCTTCATGTCGACATTACACAGGATGAAGCACTCGTAGAGACGTCAGTTCTGCCAAGCACATCCACCGATTCGGCTGCGTTAGGTCTCCTACAGTCCGCGTTGTTCTCAAAAGATTGCAGTACCGGCTTATTGAACGGGTCCGGTGCCACTTGTCTGTCCAGTTGGTCCCCATTGCTAGACGCAGAGTTGAGGCTAGACTGTATCGGTGATCCGTGGCAAGATATGGAAGTTCTGATTGTTCAAACGTGCCTTCGCCTTCCTCGAATTTTGCTGCTGTTATTGGATTCCGGTGCAGCCGGGCGTCTGATCAGTCGAATGTCCTCACGCAAAACCACCAGTCTCCCAGCTGAGATGGAGAGCCGTTGGTGTTCTGTCCTGTACAACTACATGGAGCTGATCACCAATCCAGAACTATCGAATCTCAACAAAGGTAGCGCTTTAGTACAAACCAATCATGCAGTTCGTCTCGGTTTTCTAGATCGATCCTATCCACATGACAAGGAAATGGCTGAGCGCTTTGAAAGTTTAATACGATCGGTAAGTTTCAATCAAATAACTATCCATGCCGTGTAAAGTACCTTTTTCAATTGGCGCCCATTTTCTCCCCGTTTATAGTCCTTGTATGCGGGAAAAATCACAGTCACACTTTGTCCTCACGCTCGTTTTTCTTCAAACTCCTTCAGTCGGAACATGGGCCGAAAACAAAGTAAAATAAAGAATAGGCCACCTTGAGTTTAAACGTCTACAATAGTAGTGTCTGTTGCGTTAGTTGTATTCTTATTTCAATCTATATTCGATTTTTTTCGCCTTTATTCTCGCTCTGATTTTCTCTCCGCTCACTTGATTCTCACTGAGAGTGCTTATCCAGAGACCTGGTTTAACCCTCACTGCCGCACTACAGCAGGATCATAGTAACAGGATTTGTTACGCACAGGTAACCGGATGTAAATGAATCCTCACAATTTCTTTTTGATCAAGAATAGTGTGAATATGAAGTGGATTGGTGGTCACGCAGTATGATTCTCGAGCTGAGGTGATCCAAATGTTATCGATATCCGCCACTCACGATCGTTTTTTACTTCTAAGTTTACCTTTGTGATTACACTTCTGACCGTCTTCCTCAACGGGACTCTCTTTGATTTGGCCAAGTGTGAGCATCTCCTATCGTGAGAAGACGGAGCCGAACGATTGGGAATATTTTGGATGCTAAGTCAGTAGGGCTGTTGCCTCTGTATTTAGTATAGATTGTTGTATCACCTTGGTAGTCGGAAGAGTGAATGAAGTGCCCTAATCAATTGGAAATACCTCACTGTGCTTAGAGAAGATCTGTTGAATTCTATCTTCCTCAGGGGCTACCACATTGTTCAGTTTAATTGCCACTACAGTGCTTGATCTGCTAGACTCTTCGCAAGTCGTATGGTACGGATGCGATTGGTGACTCCGGATTTGGGTCTCTACGCGCTATATAGGTCGGTTTAATGGCGTGTTAAAGTGTTCGACCACTTGTTGTATGTTGCCGACCTGGTTCGGAATAAGCCGTTTGCGTTCTTCCGGCAGCGAAATTCAATGCCCACTGAATAAAGCAAAAAGTTTGCCGGAGTCTCCTACGTGGAACAACGTAGTTTCAACTTCTTCCGCTATTTGGGATCGGTATTTGTGGAGTGACTTGTTGATGAGGGCTTCCGCAGTTAGTTGATTTATGCTTGCTTCCTTTGATTTGGTTTATAAATGCAACTTTCCAATCCGTTTGACACCATGAAGAAACTCGACACTGTTGTTTTTGGGGTTTTCAGCATACCACTGGTGTTCAGCTGATTCTGTACTGCTCTACATAACTGGATTACTGATCAAACGCTCGTTTACTGCAGCTGTATGTGTGTGTATGTGTGCATATATTGGCCTTACTCACCTACTCCACTGAAATCTGAAGATCTTAGTTACTATCTTGTGTTGTAGTCCACGGGCTTTGTCCACTATTTCATTCTGGTAGCTATCAAAAACTGAGAAGTGGGTGCCAGATCCAGACCAAAGGTAACTGAATGAACCTATTGAGGTATTCTCGATTTATTTCACAGAAGTGCAACCCCCAGCTGATATCTCATCTCTACCTACCCTACTACTCTAGCAAGCTTGTTGCATTATCTAATTCTGCCTATATTCTGGTTTGTCATAAACCATAAACCCATATTACCCTCCTGAACTTCAGCCATGTTGAATTTTTGTGATGATCTCACGTTCTGAAGACAGCAATAAGTCGCTCTCAATTTTCAACTGTCTGTAATCTCACTCATTCCTTCTCTCGATGCGGTGAGATTCGCACTAAGGGAAAAATCATGCCGGATACATAGTGGTTAGCAAATATGCAAGATTCACGGAAACTGAGCGGTCACTGTTGGTTTTTCTCTGTATCTTGTCTACTCATCAGTAGGTTCCGTGAACTGATTCTCTCTTGCTCTCTGTCTCCCTCCCTCCCTCTACCTTTTTTCACTTAGCTCCTAGTAAGAATTGTCGGCCCTAAGCATTATCGCCAGCTGCAGGACATTCATCGACTGGCACATTGGATACAACGCGCGCGAGACACGTGTGTGAATGTAGGCGGTTTTCTCAGCTCACCTCAACAACAACAACGACAAGTGCAGCAGCAGTCGTCGCAGCAATCACAAACACCGCAACAACAACAACAACAACAACAACCAGCTTCGTCCTACGTCCCTCAAATGCTTCGACTAAACTCACCGACTGGTTTTGATGCTGTCGCGATGCAAAGCCTAGAACCGTTTTCCACACAGTTACGTCTACCGTATAACGCCCAACGCGAAATTGTGAGTTTTACCTTTTGATCATGCACTCTAAGGCTTTTAATTGTTTGTTAATGGTGATTTTCTCTAGTTCACCCTATCCTTAAATTAGCATGTTTTTATCCCCCTCCTACTCTCCCCCAACATCGGAGGATCGGATGCAATATTGTAGTGAATTTCGTTGTGCATGGAGTTGATGAAGCGTGAACTAAAAAGCTAGAAAGCAGTAGATAACCGTTTCGATCTGGTTGGCACTTCCTCACTTGCCTCCAGGGTTATGATTGGGTTAGAAACATTCCAAGCATCTCGTACTGGGGGGATACGGATGGTGCGATGCGTGCAATCAGCTCGCAAAGATGAGTTGTGCCATGTCGTATTTGAGGACGATGACAAACGGTCCGATGAGCTGCCAGGTGGTCGAGTGGGTAGTATGATTGCCTTCTACCTGGGTTCGACCCTCAGTCAGGTCGACATATTCGCTCACTGCTGATGAGACCCAACCCAGTCGGAACACCTGTTCAGTGCACGACGAAATCCACTATATAGTTCAATGTCATTCGGCTTCCTCGGTGCAATGTTTCGTGATGTTCTTGAAATCTCAGGAGGTGTTTTCTACAAACCTTGCCCCGTGCCCGGCGTCATTCAACCATTGCACAATCAAGTACAAACTGCAAGTTTGCGGTGTTTTGCTGCATAGCTGCAGACGGCTCCCTAAGAGCTAAATTGCAACCCAGATATTTGGACAGATCTGCCTCATTATCATCATCAATAGTGAGTGTCACTACTATGGTATTGGGTTGTGCTGTGTCGGTTCGTCTTTTGGACACGCTGTCTCACGCCATTTCTATGTTACTGTGCCAGTGTGTTTTATCTGTGTTGTGTGTAACTCTGTAAGTGATTGTGAAGGACAGTAAATTGGTGTTGGCTATTCTACTCGACCCACAATGTCCATCTCTGCAGAAAAGCTAAAGTCTATCTTGTAACACCAGCAGTCCCAGTTGGAAGCAATGTTTCGCTCATTCAACCCTCAGGTACCCAACATTACGGGAACTAGACAAATCACGCAAGCAGAGGTGATTGTGTGTGTGTGTGTGTGCGATTGTTGTTCACCCGATGGAAAGATATCTTCCGGGTTAAACTTGCCAATGAACATGACAATTGGAAAGTCCGATTGCTCATACGTAAACTGGGTGCCAAAGGACATGAGCGCTACAAGTACAATATCCTACCCAAATATCCTAGCAACTTCACGTTTGATAAGACGATGAAGCAACTGTCGGAGACGTTCGGCAAGAAGATAATGCTTCAACATTTGTTATCAATGCCTGAAGCTGGTCAAGAATGACTTTGACGATTTCCAAACTTACGCCAGCTGTGTCAGTCGGGAGGGTAAGATTCCAGATACTCTCTGGGACAGAGATATTTGTGTTGGCTTCAGTCATCCCGAGACGCCGAAATCAGAATACCATGGGACAAGATCCAAATGAAAACCTGAAAAAGTTGATCACTGAGTGCCAAAGAATCTTGAATCTATAGCACAACTCTGATCTCGTAGTAGATCTCGTTCACGTCTTAGGGAATGATCATCTCTGGGTTTCATATTCTGTATCACTGAGGATTTTCTCCCTCGGTAACGTAGATCTGGCTTGGTCCAATTGCCGAATGGTTTACCCGGGTTTGTTAGGCATTGCGTGAATTAACTTTTTGAATTGGCGAGAATGCAATACTGCACAACGTCAGAAGTGCTACTGTCCTCAGATATCTCCAGTACTCTCAGTTTCTGTTATAAATGGCTCCTGGTTTCCGAATTTTGCGATTGGAATATTTCAAGTCTACACTATATTGTTTGTCATCAGTTTTCCCTCATGTGAATACATTGCCCTAATACTAGGGTATCATCGCAATTTTGGCTTCCTCTATTCCGTTGCATCATCCTCAGTCTTATGATAAATCAATGTGTCGTTCATTGGGCTTCACTAATGATTTGCTCCCTTTTATCATTTGACTCCTCGTTTTTCCTATTCTAGTTGCATACCATTTCTTCGTGCTTGTCAATCGCTTACAATCGGCCACATTGCTGGCAGCGTTTCTGTCTCAAATGTCCAGGTAAGCAGTCGGTGCATAATGAATATGTTCACTCCTCTTCGGTACGGTTTTATCATGGATTCCGGTAACTATATGCCGAGCTGCGTTTTTCCTTACAATTCAAAGTATCGCCTTTGCACGTCAAGTTCTCGGGTTCCAATCCCTTTTTCGGGGGTCCGTGTACGCTTATGTTGTGCCTGTGCTCATTTCTCTCGACCACGAAAGCCGAAAAATACTCAAAACAATTAACCGCAGAATTTCTCGATGCATATATCCCACCCAGTCTTCATAAAGGATTACACAAATACGTTCTCTACCTCCGAATAAATCATGGCGTATTACAATCTGGATAGCCAGCGGTACTGGAAATACCATGTGAATAATGAAACTATCCTGAGTCAACCTCATTTACTCTCCACCTGCATCACAATTAGGTTGCCACTGTGGCTGTTACGGGCAAAAGGTCCCTGAAGACGGACGTCATCGGTGGTGGTGACGGTGTTCATTACAGCTCGCACAGTTCACCTCAAATCATTCTTTTTGCTCTGCCCGTGGAATCACTTGTGCTCTGAATATCATTGTCCATCCCAAATCTATCGGATATCTTTACATAGTCCCACATTCCTCCATGTGTAACTCAACTGAGAGAGATATTCATCGTTGTTTGGTACTGGTGATCATGAAGTGTTCTCCCAAAGGTTCATCGACCAGATATTTATGTCCTGATGTGTATGTCGACTAAGAAACTATAAATCTTTTCTTTTGAGTACTTGACAGTGGTCAATTTTCGTCTTTACTGTGCTTCAAGTTTTCTCTGTCTATTCTTTTTCTTCCCGACCCACTCACCCCCTCTCCGTACTCAGATACGCTCATATTTTTGGCCCACGCCAGTCTAGTTCTGGATCGAGAAATCTCTCGAAATATGTTAATTCTTATTCAGTTGGCAGTTGCTTCGTCTACTATCAGCGCAAATCAATGCCAAGATCCATCCGTCAAGGTGAGTAAACTGTGTACCATTATCCCCCCCCCCCACTGCTAGCGGTTTACTGTCATGTGTCGTTTGAATGTACAAGTTAGACTCAGCCGACACACACTTGATGTACTGTTTGCTTGTAACGCGACCAATTTTCGGCATATATGAACACCGCTTATTTTTCCTATCTAGGGCCCCCAAGTATCGAGGTCGGATGGCGTTTCACACACGGCCGAAATGCGACTGGCACTTAGCATGGCTCGACACTTGATTCCCACTCCTTCCGCTCGCGTTTCCACTAGCGGTTCGGATGCGCTTCCCGATCAACCCGCAGGCCTGACCTCAACCGTACAGCCCCTGCTCGTTTCACCACTTCTATTCCAATTTATTCGGGTTTTCCTTTGCCATTGTCCGGATTCGACAATTAGAACCTCCGCTATGCATGTGGTGCGCGCAATCTACAAGTAGGTTATCAACTGAATACGATACTCTCTCCATTCCCCCCTCCCTCCATGTGAATTTGCGGTTTCTATTGGTGCACTTCAACTGTTCGCTCGTATTTTCAATACCTCTATCAAATCTCCTCCTCCTCCTCCACCCTCCATCCCCACCCCCCCATCTTGCCTGACAGATCAATGTCATCACAAACACAACGCCGTTTGTTACAAGTGATGCCTCTAATTTGGCCCGAACTGTCCACATTCGCTCCGTATGCGACTCAGTTCGTTCGATTGACCACCGAAATGCTCATCGATCATCCGACTTGGTCGGGACGACCGGCTTTCCTGTACCGTGTAGTTCAGCTAATGCTTCGACGTTTGGAAGCAGTGCGACGTCATCCCCGCCGAACAGTGTATACCAGCATTATGGTAAGTGGAAGGTTGGCTTGAATCTTAAAATTTACCGTTGGTTCATCTACACCATCCTTTTAGTAACTAGATTTGCGTTGAGAAAAACTTTTCCCACACCGGTCTGCTTCGAATGTGAGATTAAGTCAGATCCTTCGACTTCTTCCATCCATAAAAAGTCAGAATATGCAACGAATTTGTTTCTGATATACCGCTCGACTTTTTTCTTTGAAGCTTCACCTTTCGCTCATGGCTAGTCATCTACTACCGGTTGGATAACAGAATACTGGACTTGAGCGGTGGTGGCCCGGTGGTACTTTCACCAAGTTACCACCTCGGGGGACGTGTTTTTGAACCCCACCACCATCGCCTGACTTTCCCCATCACCGCTTCTTCTTCCTGAAAATTGTATCATGGTGTATTCAATAAAAGGAAGAAAAATTAATGAGAGAAGTGCGCCGTATTTGCGCATTGTATGATTTTTTCTATAGGTATTCATCGCTTTGCATCACAAAGAGACGATTTTTCCGGCGAAATCCAATCACATCCTCAACCACCATCACGGAATGTTCTTAACTACTTATTCAATGAGTATATTATCCTCGTTTTTACTAATGACCTCCAGAGCGATCGTCTTACCTTCCGTAACATGAAAACCTGCCCATTTTTTTTCTATTTTTCATAATGTTTTCAGCATTTGGTCCAACCTCCACGAGACAACCCACCTCAGATTACTGCAGATGTCACCACATTACGCCGTATCATCCCGGAACTAACGACGCAGAGGTCGACCCTCACAGCTGAGGCTGCTGTTTCGCGTTCTTGGTCTGCTGTGGCCAGTCTTAAGCCACCTCCACCGCCACCTACCTCAGCACCCACCGCCCAAATCAGTAATTCCGTCACACCGGTTTCCACACCGACCACTGAAGTTTCCAATACAGACACAGATCATACAACCGAAAACGATGAACTCGGTCTTGGCGGTCTGGGGTGCGTGTTGGAACTCGAACCGTGTCTGATGTGTCATTCAAAGGCTGTGGAAGAACCATCTTATGTAATCCTACGCTGGGACTCGGAACCAGGCAGTTCACGTTTACCAGTTCGAGTGGTTCATTTCGTCATACCGACACACTACGGGAAATTCGTGAGCCATTTAGAACAAGCTCTGTCTCAGCAGCAACAGTTACTGGGCAAGCAGAGTACTTCTACCTCTTCTGCGAACCCTTCGACTCCCGGTAAGTAAACCACAGGATTTCGTTGATATGTTTTAACAATCTTAGAATTTGCGCCCTTGTTTCAATGTGACCTGACAACAATTGCTCGTGTTACCGCTTCTAGCCGTGTCCGGTCAGCAAGCCGGCACAATCGGAATTACTCCAACAAGCGGTAATCATTCAACCACTACTGTGCCACCGGCTATAACCAGCTCTGTGCCTGTGTCCGGCTCGTCTTCTGCA